>CP135579.1:4918489-4954488 GCA_032401905.1 Swietenia macrophylla | reverse complement strand
AAAATATTAACACATAATATAATTAATAATAAATAATTTAAATTATATTTTAATAAAATTTATAAATTAATTTTATATTTTATAATATATATTAAAATTTTAATATATAATTAGAATCGTTCAATTATTAATTATGATATGTATTAACATCTACTTAAATTAATAATTAAAAAATCTAAAAGAAAATTCTAATTCAAATTTGGTAAACTTTTGGCTTGATAAGTTCAAAAAAATGAAAAATGCATATGTCATTTTGTTAGATTGAGAGGTTAAAAAATATAGATATAAATAAAAAAAATGTTGACCGGAGAAGTAGTTGCTGGGATGTGATAAGTCAATCAATTTTATTTTAACTTGAAGTCATGCTTGGGGAACCTCTAAGTTACTCATGAGTTAAGATTTAGAAAAAAGAAAGTTAAATTAAGTAACCCATTTTTTTTATTTTATTTTTATTTTTTTAATTAGGCCTCTAAGGTCTGGGGTTTTTTAGTTTTTTTTTTTTTTAAAATTATCCCAGTTTGAGGATTATTTAAACAATAATATGAAACTATTATTGATGTGTACGAGTTAAACTCTACCTATCAATCTATCATAAGTTCGCAAGGGTAGTGATACGAATGCAAACACAACAATTTACATACCGTTACTAAATAAATTGAAGGCGAAAATAATAAAACATATTTAATTGTAAATCAAAATTGATTTTACTAGGTGCTTAATTTCCACTCACAAGAGCAACTTACGTCTCGTATATATTGTGCATGTGCAATGTAAGCGCAACATTACGAAACGGTTGCGCTGCTCCAGGCACTTTTTCTGGGTTGGTAATGGGGCTTCTTAAAGATCTGATGACTGCAAACACCAGAAGGTCTCGGGCTTTCAGCATTTAATTTGCCCTCCAGGAATGATCTTCGCGATGATCCCCAATCCACGAATTTATTGAATCCACAAATGAGCTCACCGAATCGTACAGGAACACGTTGAAGTTATACTCCATTACTTGTCAAGTTGTATCATATATAATTTTCAAGGAATCGTGATGATATTACAGATGAGTATCTTGGTGAAATTTCGAAGCAGGAGCTCCTAGATCCTTAATTAATATGTAAGAACTTTTGATCATTCAATCAAAAAATTTTAGGAAGTAAAAAACATAAATCAAAAGTTGAGTCAAAAGGTATAGGAAGTAAAGAACATATAAAAGACCAATAGTTTTTATTTCTCTAGATTTTATTTTTTTTATTAGAACAACATCTAGAGACACGACATAACGGAAATGAAGCATTCAAGCTTCAAGATTTGTGAACAAGCACAAGATCTAGGATTTCATATGCTCAATAGGTTTGTAGTTGTAATTAATTATACCTTCCTACAAACTCTTGCTTTTTTGTAGATTTTTCCTGGTCTACAGAAATAGCCTTTTTTCGGCGCGCAATGAATGTCTTTTGAGCATATACACAGCCCATCAAGTGCACAACCTTTTTTCACTATGGTCACCCCATCTTTTAGTCCTAAAACTTTATCAGTCCACTCGTTAGAAAAGAGTCCTGATGGATCATATTTCTCTTTGATCTTTAAGAACTGTTTAGCTTTTTTGTATTTTTTGATTACTCCAGCAAAAGCTACGTTTCGATTCTTTCCCCAATGGGGTAGCCCTCTGTACTTGAACACAGCCATTTGCTCTATCTCTTCAAGTTTATCTTCATAAAGCCTTGGAGCCATGGGATCTTTACTTCGGTAATATAAGATGTCGAAGACTAATGAATCCTTTTGTTTGCCTAAGAAAGCACTTGATCTTTTAATATAACGCATGAGAATTCCCCCATTGATTTCGGCACTACACAATGATCTTGGCTCAAGGTCAACTAGTTTCCGCACATCTTCAATGAAGTTTTTAACGACAGACATTCCCACACTGATTGCTGTATTATAGTAAAACGTGCCATTGATTCTTGGGTCCCAACTACATGCGGTGGTCAATCCATCTTCAGGACTATCAAGGCAAGTTCCAGATGATTGCATACGATTTTGATTTCCGATTACCGGGTATCCCGTAAAATTAATACCTATATATCAGCGCAAAAGGTGGCAATAAATTAAGATGAATTCCATTTAGCAATATATAAGATGAAATAGATGTATATCCAACGGGTATTGTAGAAAGTAATTTTGTCTTTTAATTTTTTTTTAACATTTTCATTAACTTATGTCAACTCTTATTTATTAAACATCACCGCTCATTTTTTTAAGATGAAAACGTATTTTTCCAATCGACCCTTGAAGGTAAGGAAACTTTTCGCAAAATAATAAACATATACCGTTATTGGTTAAACCATATGCAGAGGTTTTGAGCGTTGATGTAACAAGCTTTGCAGTGGTGCACTTCCCTTGAACATCACCAGTTGCTTCTTGAATCACCTCTGATTAATTTAACAGCACACATGAAGCACCAAGAACAAAACAAACTTTTAATGAGATTGAAAAGTAGAGCAGTTTATCCTTCTTTTTTTTAAGGATCGAAACTTTTGTTTAGCTAGGCACAAAAACTAGGTCAAGGCTTAGCGAAATTTTAATTTAAATAAATTAATAAATAAGTATTCGCATAAATACGCACTAACCAGTAGTTCTACGGGCTATTACATCAGTCGAAAGCGTGGAGCGGAAGCCTAAGCCATCTAACAAACCATTGCCAGACTTGTTAAAGGAAACGCGGTCATCAATTCGATAAACTGCTTTGCGTTGACTAGGGAACCAAGTGATATCTGCGAACTGATGTTCATTACCAAAGCTAACTGCTCGATCTTTTAAATCCGAGTCATTCTTTTCCACATAGGTGATGGATCGCTTGAACAGCGGCTGCAACTTCAGTGTCACCTGTAGAAAACATGTGGAGAAAACATGTAGTAAAATCAAATTAAAAAACACTACAACAGAGTTCAAACTGTTAGTTCAAGCCAATACAATAAAATACAATCCAATGCAAGGCCTGGGGATTGAAAATCATATATACCTGAGAAATAACCCCGAGAACACCGAGTGAAACTTTAGCCGCATCAAGATCTGGGTCATTCTCATTCAGCACCCGCACCTTAGCATAACCCTCTGCAGGTTTTCCTGGACTTACAATTCTTAGTCCCACAACATATTCATGGACCGCACTTCCTTTGCCCCATAATGAACTGCCATGTGCACCCGTGCTCAGAAGGCCACCGATGGTTATACCCCACCAGTAAGGTGTCGGCGGGAATGCCAGCCCACCGTTGGCAGCTGCGTTGATTATTTGTCTCAATGTCACACCACTCTCTACTGTGATTGTCATTGCTTGAGCATCGATATTTAGTACACGATTAAGAAATTTTGTGCTAATAAGCAACCCATCTTCGCCATCTGGGCAAACTAGCTTGGGAATGCTGTGCGAGAAACGTGTTGCAACTTTTATTTTTCTTTTGGCCATGGTTGCCTTTGATACTATTGAAATGATCTCTTGCTCGGAGGTAGGGTACGTTGCGTCGGCTGCTTTACAAACACTTCGATCTGAGAATGCGCCATAAGAATTTGTGACCGTGCACGTGGAATTATTTGACGAACATTCAATGGGGTCCTCTGGAGGACTGCAACTCACGATCAAGACTAAAACGAAAAGACATGATGATCTGAAAAGTTGCCGGAATGCACTTTTCTTGGAGCTTAAAGTTGCCATGGTTAACATTTGACAATGTCAATGTAGTAATTACTTTTTCATATGGTTTGAAATATGTGTCTTGTACATGCAACGTTGTAACATATATATAGATTAAGCTCAATAGTCGTGTAGCGTATGATGGTTAATTTATGGCATAAGATACAGCTGGATTGTTTGAAGTCAACTCCTTATTGCTTGCATTATTTCTATTTCTTTGTCTAATCTTGTTGATATTATTCAATTAAGTTTCATTATTTTAACCTGAAGTCATGCTTCGGGGATCCTGTATCTCATAATTAATTGTCTAGTTTCTGTAGGCTACTAAGAGATTTAAACAAAAAAATTGAAATTATGAGATTTGTTGCCTTATACAATGTTGCGTTAATTACTTCAAACCTTGCACCCTTTGAAGAAGAGGAATTGAGATCCTCAACTCCACGTTCGATAATTAATTTGCTAATTTGTTAAAAACTCCACGTTCATGATCAAGTAATTAATTTGCAAATTAAAAATCAAACTTGTAGGCTTTAAAGCCAACGCGGTTTTGCCCTAATCAATTATTCGTCAACGAGGAATGAGTGGGGTTCTGATTTTTTATTCAAGATTCCACCACAATCTAAGGATTATTAAAACAACAATTAAAAATTATTATAAGTATTTTGAACAAAATATATATATATATATATATATATATATATATATATATATATAATTGAATGTCTCTATGGTTGAATGTTTGAATTGATCCCCAAAAGGCAAGTGCGTGTGCACAATTTGAGGATTATTTAAACAACAACAAGGAATTATAAGTATTATGGACAAAATAAAAAAAAAATTGAATTTATATAAGTTTGCTTGAATTGGTCTCCAAATGGCATTTTGTGTGTGTGAATTATAAGTATTATGGACAAACTAAGATATAATTAAATGTATACGTGGTTGAATCATTGAATTGGTCTCCAAAAGACTTTTGTGTGAATTTTAAGTATTATGAACAAAATAGAAAAAATTAAATGTATATCAAGTTGAATAATTGAGTTGGTCTTCAAAAAGTATGTGCCCATGTGCCTCCGAAAAAGCATTTGTGTTTATACCTATGTGCATATACATGTGCGTGTGTGATCTATAAAAGAATGTTAAAAAAGAGAAAATAATAATATTATACTTTATCAAAAAGATACAATCCAATTCTTTTCAAAAAACTTTCTAGTTCATGCACTAATAAGAGAATGTGTCCTTTTACAAGAGTGAAAATTAAGAATTACAATAAGACTTGAAGGATTTCAAACATTTCACGGCATTTTTGAAAATTTTGTATATATTTAATAAGATTAGAAATCCTCTTTCACTTAATATTGTATTTCATATTAAAATTATTATAATATTTTAATTCCAACAAATACAACATAATTTAAAATAACAAAGTTTTGCCAGATCCACACATATTTTAGATGGAATAACTAAGGTCAAAAGATTTTATGTTGGCATTTATGCCATGGAATCAATCAGCCCATGGTTTAAAAAATAATGTTAGAATAGATTTGAAATCCAATGGATCCAAAGATTGGAGTTTTTACTATTATTAAATAATATATATACACACACACATTAAATTCAAAATAAATAGATACGCACTCACGTGTGTATTATATTCAAAGTAAACAGACCCCTCACATTTATGAAAAGTCTTCACCTCAAAATATATATATATATATATATATCGCCAAAATGTGTGAACATAAATATAATATTTTTTTTCTTTGTAGCATATAAGCTATAACTAACGGGTCATGTCATGTTGCATTTAGATACCCATTTTCTACTTTATTTTATTCTTCCATTGTAATGCCAAAACTCCTCTGTTGTATTTCGTAATTCTTTCATTTTAGTTTTTAACTTATAAAAATATATTTTTAAACTTGTAAAAAATAACGAAAAATATAATAAAAGAGTTGGATATTGAAATGGAAAAGTTAAATATTATAACCAAAAAAAAAAAAGATAAAACCCAAAAAAAGTGTACAGTGCAATAGAAAGTTATTGGTTTAAGTAGCAATTAAGAAGTAAATAATTTCGTGGATTACAAATAATATTTTAAAATTTGAAATTCTGTACCTGATCCTTGAAATAAATATATGATTTGAACAGTTCACGCAATGTTCATGTTCATGGCAAATTCGTACAAGTATCTAACTCTTAAAATAAGGATATTCTTTGGAATGGTTACTCCCGAATTGCGATGATTTTCACCTTCTAGCAATGCTAGACCAGATAGACACGGTGATCTGTTACGGGCTCACCATTGGTTGTGCGTAATTACACAGAGCCAAGGAAAAGGCAAACAAGGACGTTGCGCAGGCAGTGACAAATTGCTCGCAACGTAGTAACAGGAGAATTAATTCTAAAATTGAAATAGATTGTTTCATAAAATTAAAGGAAATTTACTCACATGAACGATGCATTTGAAGATCACAATACTTCTACGCTTTGTTTGAAATTGGAATGATTTCACCAAATTTTATAAGCAAAGTTTTAAAAGGTGAATGATCATAAAACAATAGTTATTATTGGAGGCAGTTCTCATCTATCTAGGATTCATATGCTTAATAGGTTTGTAGCTTTAATTATATATACCAACTAATTAGTTATCTAAGTACAAACCCTTGCTTCTCATTTCAAGGAACAGTGTTTTTGTGAAAGAAAAATTATTCGGATCCCTTCTAAAATTCTATACCAGCATATACAGTAATATAAAATAGAATGAATCCCAATAATGCCCAAATCTTAAGTACCCAAGTAATCGATGACATTAATAATACGTTAATCTACAAGTTCAGAAACCCAGAATTTAGATTTCGGGCTTTCAACAGTGTTTTTGCCCTCCAGGCATGATCATCGGGATGCGGCTCAATCCATGAATTGTGCAAAGGAATTAATAGTGGCATGTACATCCATCCCAGGTAATTTCAGTGTTACGATTTTCCATTAATTAAATACATTGTTTTTGCCATTCTGTAGTAGCTTTTAGCTGAATGTGTTTATTTAGTTGGTGTATTTATTGAATTCATAAGTGAGCTCATGAAATTACAAAAAAGTGTTGTAAGTTTGTTACAATAATAATGAGAGAGGGTTTGAAAGACACCGACAACTCTCGTTGTTAAGAAACTAAAGTTTAGCCAATTTTTAGGTTAAAATCCGGTTACTTACCTTATTATTGTCATAAATGATTTTGAAAAAGTCATAATGATACTATAAAAGAATATTTTTATTGAAATATTTTTGCTTATAAAGTCAATCAAAAAATTCTAGGAAGTGAAAAAAAAACAATAATTAAATCAAAAAGCTATAGGAAGTAAAGAACATAGAACAAGAAAAATCAATAGTTATTATTTCTGTAGAGTTTTATTTTTTATTACAGAAACAACTACCGACATGAAATAATATAAATGAGGCATTCAAGTTTCAAGATTCATGGAGAACCACAAGATCTAGGATTTCATGTGGTCCACAGGTTTATAATTGTAATTACATGTACCAACTAATTAATTATATCTTCCTACAAACTCTTGCTTCTGTGTAGATTCTTCCTGGTCTGCAGAAGTAGCCTTTTGTTGGGGCACAATGAATATCTTCTGAGCATATACACAACCCCTCAAGCGCACAACCTTCTTTCACTATAGTGACCCCATCTTTTAGTCCCAGAACTTGATCTGTCCACTCATTAGAAAAGAGTCCTGATGGATCATATTTCTCTTTAATCTTCAAGAACTGTTCAGCATTTTTGTACTTTTTGATGACTCCATCAAACGCTACGTTTCGATTCTTTCCCCAGTGGGGTTGGGCCCCGTACTTGAACACAGCCATTTGCTCTATCTCTTCAAGTATATCTTCGTAAATCCTTGGAACCATAGGGTCTTTGCTTCGGTAATATGTGATATCGAAGTCTAATGAATCCTCTTGTTTGCCTAAAAAAGCACTTGAACTTTTAACATAACGTATGAGAATACCATTATTAAGTTCCACACTGCACAATGATCTTGGCTCCAAGTCAACTAGTTTCTGCACGTCTTCAATGAAGTTTTTAACCACAGACACACCAACACTGATTCCAGTTTGAAAATAGAAAAGGCCTTTGATTCTTGGGTCCCAACTGCATGCGGTGATCAGTGCATCCTCAGGACTATCGAGGCAAGTCCCAGCTGATTGAATACGATTTTGGTTTCCGATTACGGGATAGCCCGTAAAAATAATACCTATCAAAGCAAAAGGTCCCATATTTTAAGATGATTTAATTGTGGTAAAATATGCTCATTGCTAGTTATATGTAGCATTATATAAGATGAAATTGATGTGTATTGAGTAGGTGTAAAAAGCAACTTTATTATATTATCAAAAAAAAAATTAATTACTAGGAATCAATTGAAGGGGGTGAGTCTTTTGTAAAAGATGAAGGGGTATTTTTGACTTTTGGCGAAATAATAAGTAAATACCGTCATTAGTTAAACCGTATGCGGTGGTTATGAGCGTTGATGTAACCAGCTTTGCACTGGTACACTTCCCTTGAACATCCTCCGTAGATTCTTGAATCTCCTCTGATCAATTTAACAGCACACATGAAGCACCAAAACAAAACGAATGGTTAATTATTCAATTCATTGATGTTGAAAGTGGGGGAAGAATAACCAGCCAATTCCTTGACTAAATTTTAATTCAAATAAACAAATATTTATGCACGTACTAACCAGTAGTTCTAAGGCCTGCCAATACAAGCGAAAGCATGGAGCGGAAGCCTGAGAAATCATATAAACCATTGCCGGACTTAAGGGAAACGCGGTCATCCATTCGATAGACTGCTTTGCGTTGACTAGGGTACCAAAATATATCTGCGAACTCATGTTCATTAGCAAAACTAACTGCTCGATCTTTTAAATCCGAATCCTTCTTTTCCACATAGGTGATCGATCGCTTGAAAAGAGGCTGCAACTTCAAAGTCACCTGTGTAGATATACGGAGAAAACTTGTTAATTAAAAAAAACACGATAACAGAGGTCGAACTGTTACTTCAAAACATACCTGAGAGATAACTCCGAGAACACCGAGCGAAACTTTAGCCGCATCAAGATCTGGATCATTCTCATTCAGCACCCTGACCTTAACATAACCGTCTTCAGGACTTCCTGGACTTACAATTCTTAGTCCCACAACATATTCATGGACCGCACTTCCTTTGCCCCATAACGTGCTGCCATGTGCCCCCGTGCTCAGAAGGCCACCAATGGTTAGACCCCACCAGTAAGGTGCCTGCGGCAATGCTAGCCCTGCGTTGGCAGCTGCGTTGATTATTTGTCTCAATGTGACACCACTCTCTACCGTGATGGTCACTGCTTGAGCATCGATATTTAGTACATGATTAAGAAATTTTGTGCTAATAAGCAACCCATCTTCGCCGTCTGGGCAAACTAGCTTGGGAATGCTATGCGAGAAACGTGTTGCAACTTTTATTTTTCTTTTGGCCATGGTTGCCTTTGATACTATTGAAATGAGCTCTTGCTCTGAGGTAGGGTACGTTGCGTTGGCTGCTTTACAAACACTTCGATCCGGGAATATGCCATAAGAATTTGTAACCGTGCACGTGGAATTATTTGACGAGCATTCAATGGGGTCCTCTGGAGGACTGCAACTCACGATCAAGACTAAGACGAAGAGACACGTTGATCGGAAAAGTTGCCGGAATGCACTCTTTTTGGAACTTAAAATTACCATGGTTGAAATTTGACAATATTACTTTTATCATATAGTTTGAAATATGTGTCTTGTACATGCGGATGCGATGTTGTAGCATATGTATAGATTAACCTCAATAGTCGTCTAGCGTATGATGGTTAATTTATGGCATAGGATACAGCTGGTTGCTTTACAGTCAACATCTTTATTGCTTGTCATTATTTCTCTTTCTTTGTTTAATCTTGTTGATGGTATCCAATTAGTTTTTGGTTTGATCAGATCAAACAAATGGAAAATGCAGGTGTTATTTTGTTAGACTGAGAGATTAAAAAATACAAATAAAAGTAAGAAAACGTTGATTGGAGAAGGAAGTTGCTGGGACGGGATAACTCGTCATTAATTGTCTAGTTTCTGTAGCCAGCCTCTCGTTACTCATGACTTATCATGTTTTAATTCCATTTCTTTGATCTTTTATTATTGTTATTTCTTCTTGGGTTCTGAATTGCGATGGACACTTAGACATTTAATACAACAAAAAAAATTTGAAATTACGAGATTTGTTTCTCAATACAATGTTGCTCTAAATTCGCCCACAACCTTGCTGCTTTTGAAGAAAAGAATTGAAATCCTCAATTCCACGTTCATGATCATGCAATCAAACAGAAAATTAGAAAAACTAGCGGCCTTTAAAGTCAACGCGGTTTTGCCCTAATCAATTATCCGCCAACGAGGCATGAGTATGACCTGCTTAATGATTGGATTATTTTTCTGCCAAGGAGAAGAGATGATCTGTTGGTCTACAAATGGTTAAACTGTTAAAGAGCCCTTTTCCTGGAGATTCTCTCTTTTGACTTTCAGAATTAGCGTAGTAAGAGCTAGCCTGTCGGACTGGACTTGCTTCGGTGAGGTAAACAAAGAATTCGATCCACCGCTCAGGAAAACACATGCAATTCTGTCACGCATATCATTCCATTGAAAATCACACCTACCCCTATTTCTTAATTCGAGATTATATTGAAACTCGCAGAAATTTTTTGTGGAATTGACATAAATCTATATGGTAAACACGTGTAAACTAAAACTGTTCAAGGTTCTGATCTTCTTCCATTGATATAACATGGTTGATTTATCTTTTTAGCAGTCCCGATCGATTACAGACTGTGTAGCAAGACATGTAACTTTTGAAATTGATGAGTTCCATGTATATTCTCAGTTTGATTTACAACTTGGAGCTAAATCTGCCTAGGGTATATATTAAAAATACATATAGGCAAATTTACTACACAATTTTTTTTTTCTACCAATACAAAATAAGAAATTTCTTCTCTAAAATTAGTGTGATACTTCTTACTTATACGAGAAGAAATTAGATTAATTAGGTAACCGTCTTGATCAACTAGATTAATTATAGGAACATACTTTACACTTCATAATTTTTAATTCCTTATTCTATTGACCTAGGCCTCTAAAATCTAAGGTTCGTATTTTTTTTTTTCAATTTAAAATTGACCTCCATCTAAGGATTATTTAAACGTCAGAAAAGAATTATAAGTATTATGGACAAAACAAACATAAACAATAAACATATATAAAGTCAAATTCTTGAATTGGTCTGCAAAAGGCATATCTATTGAAAGCGCAACACCCAATTTTTTTTTACAGATTAAATTATTAAAAAATCCAACTAGTGAACCTAATAATCTCTAAATTAAGCTTGTTTAAGGCTAAGATCCAAAATTAAAGGAAACTAATTAACTAAATGAAATGAAAGATGGCCAAGTCGTGACTTCGCCATGTACGTAACTGGGCAATTTAAAAACAAGATAATTGGCAGTAGTTACGTACCTTATCTGGCAATTCAAATTTAATATAATTAAAAGTAAGTAGGTAACTAGGAATTTAAGCTTTTGTCAATTGAATTTATCTGAAACCCGCAAGTTTGTAATTAAATACAACACAGTTTAAAGGAATAACTGAGGCCAAAACATTTTAGGTCGACGTTTGTTCATGCCATGGAATCAGTCAGTTCATAGTTTCAAAAACAATTCGAGCGTAGATTTGATCTTGTCCAAAAATCGGAGTCAATAAACCCACAAAGATGTGAGTCTTTATATATATATATATATATATATAAAGGGTATACCCACAGTGTCAAGTTGTAAAAATATCATTTTCGGTATATTATATATGTTACCACTCCTAACTCTATCATTGTAATTTCTAACTTATAAAAATATAACAACAAATTAGGAATATAATGAAAGAGTTAAATATTGAACAGAGGATTTCAAGATTACGCAAAAGAATAAATAAATAAGGGATAAAAAAAAAATTGTATGGTGCAACTGGATGCATCATAGTCATGGATGCCGACAATTGATTTATTGGTTTGAGTAGCAATCAAGAAGTAAATAGTGTAATGGATTACAATATAATATTTTAAAATGTGAAGTTTTGTACCTGAGGTGAGGGCCGAGGCAAATCCTTGAGATAAATACATGATTTGGACGGTTCATCCAACGCTCAATGTCCATGGCGAATACGTACAAGGATCTAATTCTTCAAAATTAATATTCTTTCCTTTCGAAGGGTTACTCCCCAAATCGCGATCATTTGCATCTTTTAGCAATGCTAGACCGGATAGGCATGGTGATTTGTGACAGCTCACCATGGGTTGTGCGCTATCACAGTCTCACGGAGAACCACGTAAAAGGGAACATGAGCCTTTGGCCGAGCACTGCACACAAACAGAATGATAAATTGCTCACAAAGTACTAAGGGAAAATTAACTCTAAAATTGAAGTTGATTGTTTTTTAAAATTACAGGAAATCCAGGCATGTGAATGATTCATAAAACAGTATTATTATTGTAGGCAGTTCTCTAGTTTTTTCTTTTTTGTTAGAATAACAACTACAGGCATGACATAAAGTAAATGAGGGCTTCAAACTTCAAGGAGAACCAAAGATCTAGGATTCATATGCTCAATTGGTTTGTAGCTGAAATTATATACACCAACTAATTGGTTATCTTAGTACAAAATCTTGCTTCTCATTTGAAGGAGGAGTACATTGCTAAAAGTACTGGCTAAGAAGCAATAATTTTCTGGTGTTCTTTTAGGATGGGAAGGAAAGAAAATTAGGGTTGAGGGACTTTGAGATTAAAAGAATTGGTAGTTCTTTTCCTCAAAATTCTATTCAGCAGCCATAACATGGCAGAACAACATACATTTCTTTCTTTTTTTTTTTTAAAAGAAAAATTTCAAATCCTTTTTAAAATAGTATGTTGGAATAAACAGTAATATAAGATATTATCAAACCCTAATAATGTCCAAATCTTAATTTTCCAAGAAAGGGACGAAATTAATAAAGCCAATCCATAAATTTAGAAACCCAGAATTTATTTATTTCCAAAGCATTTGACATTTAAACTACGAGTGCCAGAAAAAAAAAAAAAAAGGTCACACAACATTAAAACCCTAAAAGCGATATCTAAAAGAGCCAATGGAAGGCAGTAGTTAAATCTAAACCTAATGCCCAATCGTTCACGTATAGGATTTGGATTGCATTCCATGTAAGATGTTTACACGTACAGGACTTGGATTGCATTGCATGTAAGATGTTTACAGATTCAAATAAAAAAAATAGTTACTTAGCTCCAATCTTATTTCATCAAATACGGCGACATTAAGAGTATAAAGTTTAGCCAAATCTTAGTTTAAGATCTTACTCCTTGTCGTTCTTCCTTTTAGTATTACTATCATATGTGGTTTTAGTATTAATATTTTAATCAAAATCCTTTTGCTTGTCATCTTGAAAAATTAGTAATAATTTTGTTTGACAGACTTTCGTAATAATCTTGTCAAATAGGGCGACATTTTGGGGGCATGGGACAACTTGCCGACATTTGTTTTTCTCACCTGGAATTATCTTCGCGATTTGGCCCAATCCATGCATTTATTGAATCCATAAATGATCTCACCGAATTGGACAAGAAAGCGTAGCAGGTGTATCCCTTTACAATATTGTTGTTGTAATAAAATAATGAGCAGAGGGTTTGAAAAGACTCCGATAACTTGTCATTAAGAGTATAAAGTTTAGCCAAATCTTAGTTTAAGATATCACTCCTTGTCGTTCTTGGTTTTAGTATTATTATTTTAATCAAAATACATTTGCTTGTCATCTTCAAAAATTAGTAATAATTTTGTTTGACAGACTTTCGGAATTTTATATCATGGCTCAGAATTATCAAGCACGAGTCCTTGATCCTTAATTCACATAGAAGATCTTTTGCTCATTCAATAAAAATACTCTACGAAGTAAAATACATAAACCGATAGTTAAATAAAAGAGCTATAGGAAGATAAGTACATATAAAAAACCAGAGTTATTTTCCTAGTAAGTTCTCCAGTTTTTTTTTATCTTTTATTAGAATAACAATTATAGACATGACATAATGTAAATGAGGGCTTCAAGCTTCAAGCTTCACGGAAAACCAGAAGATCTTGGATTTCACATGCTCGATAGGTTTGTATTTGCAGTACAAACTCTTGCCTTTTTATAGACTCTTCCTGGTCTACAGAAATAACCCTTTTCGGGAGCGCAGTGAATGTCTTTTGAGCATATACACAATCCCTCAAGTGCACAACCTTCTTTCACTATGGTCACCCCATCCTTTAGTCCCAGAACTTGATCTGTCCATTCACTAGAAAAGAGTCCTGATGGATCATATTTCTCTTTAATCTTCAAGAACTGTTTAGCATTTTTGTATTTTCTAATTGCTCCAATAAATGCTACGTTTCGATTCTTTCCCCAGTGGGGAAGCCCACCGTATTTGAATACAGCCATTTGCTCAATCTCTTCAAGTATATCTTCATAAAGCCTCGGAAACAATGGGTCTCTACTTCGGTAATATGTCAAATCGAAGTCTATTGAATCCTCCTGTCTGCCTAAGAAAGCACTTGAATTTTTAATATAACGCATGAGAATTCCACCACTAAGCTCCACACTACACAATGATCTTGGCTCCAAGTCAACTAGTTTTCGCACATCTGCAATGAAATTTTTAACCAAAGACACGCCCACACTGATTGCTGTATCATAATAAAATCGGCCTTTAATTCTTGTGTCCCAACCACATGCGGTGACCAATCCATCCTCAGGACTATCGAGACAAGTCCCAGATGATTGAATACGATTTTGAGGCCCGATTACCGGATATCCCGTAAAAGTAACACCTATACATGAGTGTAAAAAGTCACAATAAATTTTAAGATGAATCGGAATAAATGTAAGTGTGGTAAAATATACTCATCACTATTTACATTTAGCCTTACATAAGATGAAATAGAAGTGTACCCAACCGGTATTGTAGAAAATAATTTTATCTTTTGAAAAAAAAAATCATTTTAATTAAATTTATGTTAAATACATATTGACACTAAAAAATTTCAATTACTTGATGTAACGTGTTACCTATTAAACAGCATCACTCATTTTTTTTTTTGTTTAACATGAAGGGGTGTTTTTCCATTCTAGCCCTGAAGATAAGGAAAGTTTTCGCAAAATAATAACCAAATACCGTCATTGGTTAAGCCATATGCAGTGGTGACGAGCGTTGACAGAAAGAGCTTTGCATTGGCGCACTTCCCTTGAACATCACCAGTGAATTCCTGAAGCTCCTCTGATTAATTTAAGAACACACATGAGGCACCAAAAACAAAACAAATGGTTAAATAATGAACACGTTGAGATTGAAAAGTGGAGCAGGTAATCGCAAAGATTTGTTTAGCTAGGCACAAAAATTAGGTTAAGGCTGGACTATTTAAATAAATGAATAAATAAATATTTACGTAATACGCACTAACCAGTAGTTCTAAGGGCTTCCAGTGTAAGCGTAAGCGTGGAGCGGAAGCCTGAGATTTCAAACAAACCATTGCCAGATGTGTTAAGGGAAACGCGGTCATCAATTCGATAAACTGCTTTGCGTTGACTAGGGTACCAAATTATATCTGCGAACTCATGTTCACTAGCAAAACTAACTGCTCGATCTTTTAAATCCGAATCGTTCTTTTCCACAAGGGTGACGGATCGCTTGAACAGCGGTTGCAGCTTCAAAGTCACCTGTTTGTGTATAATATATATGGAGAAAATATGAAGCACCAGCAAATTAAAAAACACGACAACTAAGGTCAAACTGTTATTTCAGACCAATAAAATACAAAAAAGGTCCGGGGGATTGGAAAACATATATACCTGAGAAATAACTCCGAGAACACCGAGTGAAACTTTAGCCGCGTCAAGATCTGGATCATTCTCATTGAGCGCCCTGACCTTAACATATCCCTCTTCAGGTTTTCCTGGACTTACAATTCTTAGTCCCACGACATATTCATGGACAGCACTTCCTTTGCCCCATAATGAGCTGCCATGTGCACCCGTACTCAGAAGACCACCAATGGTTACACCCCACCAGTAAGGTGCCGCCGGCAATGCTAGCCCAGCGTTGGCGGCTGTGTTGATTATTTCTCTCAGCAACACACCAGTCTCTACCGTGATTGTCATTGCTTGAAAATCGATATTTAGTATCTGGTTGAGAAATTCTGTGCTAATAAGCACTCCATCTTCGCCATCTGGGCAAACTAGCTTGGGCATGCTGTGAGACAAACGTGTTGCAACTTTTATTTTTCTTTTGGCCATGGTTGCCTTTGATACTATTGAAACGAGCTCTTGCTCTGAGGTAGGGTACTTTGCGGTGGCTACTTTGCAAACACTTCGATCGGAGAAAGCGCCTAAAAAGTTTGTGACCGTACACGTGGAATTATTTGGTGGACATTCGACGGGGTCCTCTGGAGGGCTGCAACTCACGATCAAAACTAAAAGGAAAAGACATGTTGATCGGAAAAGTTGCCGGAATGCACTCTTTTTAGAACTTAAAATTGCCATGGTTGACACTTGACAATATCAATGAAGTGATCACTTTATCTTGCACTGCGATGTCGCAACACACACATGTGCATTTATAGTTGTAATTTTCTTTGTTTTTCAAAGAGGGCTAGTTTATGGCATACGATACAGCTGATGTTTTACGGTCAACATCTTTATCGCTTGTCATTATTTCTTACTTTCCTTGATTTTGGTTTGAATAGAACAAATGGAAAATGATAATGTCATTTCGTTTGATTGAGATATCAAATATAAAACAAAGTTAAAAAAAAGGAAGTCGTTGGGAATGTGACGAGTGAATCGATTTTTTTTTGTTTTATGTTAATCCGAAATCGATTTTTTAGGCCTTTTTTCTTTCCAATTAGTCCTCTAAATATAAGGGTATTATTTTTTGCCAAGTTGAATGGAAAAAGATATCGTGGTAACAATTCAAATGGAAAATAATTAAAAATAGGTTTCGTCAGTTGAATTTATTTAAAACTTGCAAGTTTGCTAGTCAATCCAATACGGTAATCAAGAAGAGCAAAACCTTTGTGTGTCCATACACACATTTAAGATGGAGTAACTGAGACGAAAAGATTTTGGTCGACGTTTATGCCAAGGAAAATATATTTCTCTTTTCAAAAAAAAAAAAATGGCGATTGTGTGAAAAGATTGTTGTTATATGATTTAATGGATTATGACTTTACATATACAGGTTGGATCAAATACTGTACACATGCGTGTATATTGCGTTTGGCTGAGGCCAATTGTTCAAATAGATACACGCATGACTCGGTGGCCTCATTTGGCGCAGTTCATTTTCGTGGCAAAAACATTGAACCATCAAAATATTGACTATGCAAAAGTCTTGGTCGTTGAAGGGTTACTTCCGTGACATGTCAATAGTGGTTGACATTGTCAACCCCACATGCTTAGAAAAGTAAAATATTAATTGAATTGCGTTGGCCGGCCGGTGGTCAAAATTAGAAAACGGAAGTGGGTAGTCGTTTGGTGGCCGACTTACTTGAAAACTGCCAAATAATTAAATTTTCTCTAATTTAAAGCCTATCAAGAGGAAGCATTTGTGAAAATTCCATTAGAGGAAAAAAAAAATACAAAACATTCATTTGTGAGAGAAATTTTGAGAGTTTTTCTTCAAATACTAAGAGAGAATTTTTTTCACATTATACTATTCTTATATTTTTGATAAAAAAAATTAAAATATTTATTTTTACAGTAAAATTTTTATACACTTGTCCGTAATTTTTATCCAATTTAATTTAAGAAAAAAATTTTAACGTAAATTATGTGTCATTTGTTCTTCATTTTTGTTGCGCTAGCGTAGTTAAAACATCCCAAATACGAGTATCACTTGCATGGATAAGACTAGAATCTCATTCGAGTGAACACATATATTTGTCCAGTCGCCTTTGTTTGGAGTCGGGCACAAATACAATGAAAGCTAGTGAGCATATGCCCGACTAACCCAAGCTAGCTAGCAAGCAAATAATAATATTCTCCACAATTTCACAGCTGTTCAACTAATCAATTATTAAAATTAGTTATTTTTTAAAATTTTACATAGATTCATTAAGCCCGCAAGTTTATATGGACTCTATTTTATGGGTTGAATCGGCCCGTTTGTTACCTTCAGTTTTGAACCAACTAGGCTGGGCTAGGCATGGTGGTCTGTTATGGGTTCATGACTTTCTTCGTTAAGGGGTTGAGCGTGAATACAGAGAAATTGTGAAAAATCTAAACATTGAACCTTGGGGCTTGGGCTGGCAGACCGGACTGCACTGCACTCCATACAATCAGTATGCCAAATTGCTCCCAACGAGAGAATTAGGATTCCTGGCAACGCTAAAATAACTGCGCTCTGTCGCTAATTCAGGTTAAAACGTGTTACATTAAGAAAGGAATTGGGTTTAGCTACAATTTTACGCTACCAACCAATGTTTACTGTTAAGATTTAAGTGCATGACGAAGTTCTCAATTTCCTATGAAAGCTCTCAGCGTGGTTGTGATCACTCAGCTTCTTTAACTTTATACGGAGAGCTGAATTCCATCAGCAGAGGACATACTCGCGAACAACCAGAGCCAGTTTGAATTTCTTTTTGTATGCTAAAAAGGTGGGGCCATGCCATCACCAACAGGGTATCAATTCCATGGTCATTATGAATTTCAGTGAAGACAAGACCCTTACAAAACCATAGCACATGGTTTCATTGTGAGCTCGTGTTTTTATATACAAACGCAACGAGAGGCAAGGCTGCATCTTTTTACGGACATGGAAAAGAGTTACAAGATGCTTTTCCAACCAGTCAGAAAATGGTGTTAAAGGTCTGCAAAAGCACGAGTACTGTGATATTATCTATAAAGCGAGGAAAACGAAGAAAAAATGGACTGCTTGATAACGAAGGACAGCTCCCCGTTGTTGCTGGGGTCCATTTTTGATAAAAGCACAAGATAAGGAAATATCAGCAAGCTGTACGCTTAGGTAACATGGCCCTTATGAGTCGGCTGCTGCCTCCCAGTTAAATCATGCACTAAATGAAAATATCAAATACTTGTGTATGCGATAATAACAATAATAATAATAAAAAAGTACAATAATATGATTTTTATTTGTTCTAGTTGAAGGAGGATCTGCAGCATTGATTAATTAGAAGCAAAGATACGAAAAATTAGAGAGTTAATCTAGTAGATTCTCGAAAGAGTCACCCGACTTTCAATCAAAAATAACAAACAGCAAATAATGATACAAACTCGATCAGTATTTTCTACATTACAATCCAACTACATCTACAGCACAACCTCATATTAAAGCAAAAGATACCTAACAACGTTGTTGTTCATACTTTTGTCATAAATTACCTCAACCACCTCCTAAGATCACTAGCGGAAGAAGGAGAAATTTCACCACCAAGACTATCAGTATAGCAAGAAGAATAGTTAGACTGTTGCTCCAACCCAAAATGTGATCCACTTACACTTTTGAAGCTCGGACTCCTCAAATTCTGTCCATAAGTTCCATATCCCACCCCTACACCATATGGTTCTGGTACTGGAAATGAAAGCCGTTTCTTTGCTGATCCAACTCGGTCTCTCTCTGGCGTTGATGGCCTTTGCCTTGGCGCACTTTGAGAGCGAGCTCTAGCCTTAGCAGACTCAGTTGCTGCCATGTAATTAGGCAATGTACCAGTACTACCAGTACCTCCTCTGCTATGTTGTTGCAAATTGCCAGTGTAGTAGTAATTAGACCTTAAACTTGGTGTTTGAGATGTACTATAAGTTTTATCTTCTCTCAGGCAACGAGGGCTTGTAGACCGGACTTGAGGAGGCCTAGCTTTTGATGGAGAGGGTGTGACAACGGAGTGGTGGACGGATGGATTCTGTTGGGCTCTATGTATTGGAGAAGCAGGCCTCTGGTGGTGTTGGTGATATTGATTTTGATTAATTGTTCGTCGAAAATTTGGAGCTAAATATGAATAAGGCTGGGAGGTATCAATTTCTACTGTTTTAACATGGTCTCTGTGGTCAGTTGAAGATCTTCCTTTGCCGTCCCAGGGCTTTGTAGCCATCCATCCATCAAGCCGCTTTGGTCTATCTTCTAGCTCACCTTCATTGCCTATTGATGAGCCCCTGCCATTTCTCCGTATCTTTGATATGGGTTTGACAAAAACGTAACCAATTAACTTATGGACTTAATTGACTGAAAACAGAGGAGGGACTAGAGAGAGCACAAAAGAAAAGCCAGCATACCTGTTGAGAGAAAGCGTGAGATAAGGTTTTTTCGCGTTTCAACGCAGCATCTTTTCTTTGTTGTAACATTGCTTTAACTTCCTCAATTGTGTGTGGTCTTTCATCCCAATCATCTGCTAAGCTGCTTCCTTCTCTTGACTGTCATACAAATAATATATGCCAATGTAACACAAAATGGCTATTAAAAAAAAAAGTAAGACATTTAATGGTTATTTACTCGTAATGTGGTTCTTACTTCCGATACTATCATTCATTAACTTGCCTTCTTTCAATATTACTTTTGAAACCGATAACTTACTTTCTTTTGTTTGTGATTATTGCTTTCAGAAAGTAATTCCTAAACGTAACAGAAATTATTGCCTTTAGTAATAAAACTCAACGGAAACTCACCATTGATCTTCTATCTGAGATGTCCTGAAGATATCGCGACTCCCACACGCTATTGGTGTCACTAAACGTGGATATCCTGCTGCCTTCCTGAGAAAGCCTCACGCGTTGATCAAGCACCCGAGCCTGCACTCGAACCAAAGCTTGCATGCATCTAAGTGTCGTCTTGGCTTGCTTTCTCACATTATGACCCCTCACAAGAGCTTGCAGCCTTACCAGACCTTTGAGTGCACGAAGAGCTCGCCTGGCCTTCATTTACAGATCATCAATTAACCACATATCCATCTCTTTCCATCACAATAGCAACACAGAGATAAGAGATGAGATTAAAAAACTAATCTTCCCTAGAATACGAGCATTCTTCATTAGTTTTGAACCAAATCACTGATACATGTTAGCGCAATAAATTATTTGATTGTTTTGCTTACTTCGAGAGACTTGATAAATTCTTTTTAGCAGACAATATGAAACTCAAGGTTAGAATCTAAACCTTTTATTTGTTTCCTTTGCTTCAGTGTTCTCAGCAAACGGATGAGCAATAAATGTTGACTATTACTTACCAGATAACCTCTGAAGGCTGTCTGAATAACAATGGCAGCATAACGTTCTCTGGCACTACAAGTAGGAGGCCTAATGAGCCGAGCCACCCCCACCGCTGCCTGAGCAGAGGACACCACAGCCTCCGCCGCTGCTGCGGCGGCCAACTCCATCGCAATGGCGTGCCTTTGCTCCGCCGCTACCGTCGCCGCATGGTCAGCTTGTAGAAGGTCACCACTAGTGGTCGCATTAGCGGTTCTCGCCTTCATTGGGGTTTGCTGCGTCACCGTTTCTTGATTGGTGGTTTTCCTGAAAAGCCATCTTCTCTTCTCTCTCTTCTACACAAAACCAAAGAAACAAAAATCAGTACGATAGATCCAATCCACACGGGGCACAAAAACAGATCAAGAAATATTTGTTTTACAACATTAATAAAGATGGAAAACCTTTTCTTCATCTTCCTCCTGTCCTTGTTCTTCTCTTCTCTGCCTGCTACTCTTCTTGTCGCTCTCCTTCGTGGGGGATCTAAAAGCTCTTTTCACAGCAGTTAACCATGAGGTACCTCCCTTCTTGCCCATCAAAACAAATGGTTAAACCCAGCTGCAATTACAGCAAATAGTGATAGAAAAGATGTTAGCGAGGCAGAACTTTGAGGTAAAAGACGACGTGTTCCAGTTTGTAAAACTTGTTTGACTGTACTGTTTCTGATAAAGGAAAAAACTAATACAATGAAACAGAGGAGAGCCACTAGCCAGTGCAATCTGACGTCAAACAGTGCAGCGAAGATTCAATATATCTATTGGAGATATCTAATGTTTTAAAGCACAATATATCTATTGTGGCTTGGGTGGACACTAATTGAGGTGGTGTCAGGTTGTACGTCAACAACTAAACAATTACATAAAATATCCACACAGATACGTATTCGTATAATTTAGACAGAACGTGGAGGATAAGGGAAGAAGCAAGTGAGAGGGAGCACGTTGAGGGCGCACAGGAACCAAAACAGCTTTAATGGAGAACAAAAGGGTCTTTCCTTTTCTTTTTTTATTTTTCGGGGTTAAAAAGGCATTGGGTTTCTCAACTCCCCCTAAAAACAACTGTTCATCTCTCATGTTGTCACGTGATAGGAGAAGCAGGAAGAGAAACATCAGGTATTTGATGGACCACGCAGGTCCTTAACACATTGTTCATTAGCTGTTACATCTTTGATCAATCAACCAGCTGAACCACCCCAGCCAAACTCGAAAACATTTGTAGTGACACGCCTTATATTAAGACAAAGTGTTTTAGTATTAATTGTGTTGATACAGTAAAATTTTTTAATTTAACTATAAAAAAATTGTACCGTATATTTATTTTTTAATCTAATTTAAATGAACCATTTTGAATGGCCCTATTCTATTTAAGACTTTGTTTTATTTTATACGTAGGTCGTGTCATGTCTTTCAAGATTAACAAGCGACATATTCCGCCATTTTGAGAGCGGTCAACCGTAGTCAAAATCTGCAAATTCCATCGGGTTTGATATCCGTCTCTTGATTTTCGATCCATAAACAGTAATTTTCGATGAACAGTTTAAATAGATAGCAGATTTCTTGCGTTAATAATAAATGTTTTGGAAAATGTCAGTTGAAATTAAGGAAGGCTGAGCGCAATGCAAGCTGTGATTCGATCACAGAATGGCAATCTCTGGGAAAACGTCATCAACCTTAAATGATGGAGATGAGATTAGGAAGGAAGAAACTCCGTTTGTTCGTATAAATTCGTTAGTTTATACCCTGGTCTAGGGACAACAACTTAGTGAGCCCAGCTGTTCAGTTTTTCTTCTGGATCAAGGCCCAGATGACAAATATATCTCTTCCTTCTACTGAGCCTAAATGTCAAAGATTGACTTTGCAATATATCCCCTCTCAGAAAAGGCCCTTCTTTATCCTTTTCTTCTGTGTTATGAATGCACCTCTTCCTGAGCTGAAATTTTTGAGACCTCAATCCTCATTTTCTGGTTTGCGTTCTAAGTCATGGGCCAGAAAAAGCCAGAGTGTACATAGAAAGTATCTGCCCATTTCTTCTGTCCCCCAAATAGTGGTGGGAAAAGGATCAGGCCAATCGAGCTTGGTCCCTCTTCAGTAAAAAATTGATTCCATCAGTTTTACAATATTTTATTATTTAAATATTATTATTTTAATAAAAAATTCGTAAATCTGTTCAGCATGGCCCATTAGGATCCGACTTATAAATCATGCTGGGCTTAATTATATTTTAAAGAATCTCGTTTGGTCCAGCTGGGCAGATTAAATTGGTCTGGCTCAATTGACAACACTACCCCCAAATAAGATGAAAGGATTTGTTCGTAAAAGCACACAGTATCTGTCGTTTTGTTATTCAAAATTCAAAAGGAATCTCCAGGTAATGAAATATATATATATATATATATATATATATATGTATAGATTAATTGTAGGGTAGAGGTGTCTCCACTTTCAATAAACCCAAGCACTGTTGTTTCCTGGAAGTTAGTGGAAAAGAGCGAGCATAACACACGAGATAGACTTGAGGATTGAAAATTAACAAAATCCTCAACAAAACGTTAAGCATGGCATTAGCCTCTCTTCCCTTATAATCACATCACCGAGATTGATCCTTGTTCGACAGAGATAAGATTCTACGTTCAATCATACATGTTATTCATCTACAGTTTAATTAGAATAATTGTGTGTCCAGATGTAACACCTTGCCCGCAGGGCTCTACCCCACCTTCACCTAACATGCTTAACGCCTCAATTTTCTGAGTTCTAAATATTCGTTCGAGTGTCTAAATTATTATCAACAGCTTTGGAAAATCATGATTGCATTAACGGCAGCAGAAGTTCTTTTCGTCGTTTAGAAAATTTTGTTATCATAATTTTATGGTTAAAAATTCTCTCTTAATTTTTTTTTATTTTTAATTTTTAAAATTTTAATGATATATAAGTATAAGAAAATAAAAAATAAAATTTTATTTTAATTTAATTTTTTATTTTTTAATTTTTTAATAAATAAAAATTAATAAATAATAAAAAAATAAAAAATATTCTTAACTAGCACTAATAACCCGTATAAGACAATAATTTTTAATTGATTAATTTAATCAATTTGATAAACCATGTAACGAGGAGAGTTTATATTTTTGGACTTATTAGACACTATTTGATACTTTGGACATTTGAGTTTATGACTCTTTGACTATGTTAAGTGGATTATTGTATTTGAGAATCGATATTGAATGATTAGGGAGACAGCTGATCAATGTTAATGCGTAAGCGTAACATGTTGCTTTGTTTTGGAGAACTCATATGTTTAGAAAATCTGTGCATATTAAAGTCTAATTACAATTATATGCTTGTGAGACCAGTCTTTTAATGTTATGTTAGATCCAATCGTGACACTCTTACGACTTACTCAACAACCAAATTTTTTGCCTGGGCAGCATGACGCCTCAATTGCGAGTATATCTACAATAGCCAGTGATTATGTGGGGCTTGTCGTACTATCTCATCTCATCTCTCAATCTGGTTAGCTACAACTTAATCAACGGCTCTGACGTTTGTCTCCGAAGATCCGTATTCCAGTGTTTTAGAGTCGTGACTCTGAAGTTATGTCTCCAAAGATCCATATTTCAGTGTTCCAGCGTAGCGGTCTTGGCTTCCAACACAGCGGCTCTAACATTCTGCCTCTAAAATTTGAGTTCAACTGTTCCAACGACTCGTCCTTGGCTTCACATGGCCGTAGTGAACCACGTTTTGTCTTGAGGATCTGATGCCCCATCTAGTAAATATTGGCACCTTTACTGAACCTTAATTATCGGGGCTGACTAGACATATATACAATGTAAAGAAGGAATAATTAAAATAAAGTTAATCATAATTTGGAAATTATAGATAACCTGTTCTTCCACGACTTACTGGTTAACTATATAGAGGGTTGTGAACAAATATACAGGTGTGTAGGCTTTGTGATGGAAAATTTTTCTCGAAAAGTTGATGAGAAGATGTACCAAAACTATATAATTCCAACTTTTGGGAGATGGGAGAAGACTGCAATGAGAACCATCTCATTTGAAGCTAGCAAAAACAGATCGTCCACTTATTGAGCTTTTTCATTAATTTATGCAATGGCACATCCTTCTTTATAGTTCATTCTGTATTTGGGGCCTGTTTGGTTGCAAGAAAGTGCAGGGAACTTTCATATCATAAGTTACAGTACAACTTCGATCGGGTAAAAATGAATACTGTGACAAACTTAATAATTTTGCATTATTGTTTTTGATCATTTGTTACCATGGAATCTGCTTTAATTATTAGCTGCATCAATTTCTTATCTTATGATAGGGAAGAAAGAATATAATGACAATATGTATTTTCTTTCGCGAGTCTCCAACCATCCAAAGTGGATCTTGTAGAGGGAAATTTGATTCATGGGTAGAAAAAGAAAAGACATAAAAGGTCTAGACGAAGTCATATACGTCTATACATATGGAAATAATAATTTAATTTAAATTTCCACCATATGTTGTACACATGCATTTAGATAATGTGATGATTAGCTTTACCTTGGAAGGTGCATGCAGTTTAGTAATAGATTAGGCTCTAACTTCAAATTGTAGTAGCGTAATTTTTAGCATCAGAAGGGTTATAAAAAAGAACCCTTTTGTTAATAATAAAGTTCCCTCGGACCAGTATTCTAACAAGTATAAATTGCTTCGGAGATCCCTAAAGAGAAGATTAAATATTAGCCCGAGTCAGATTTATAATGTAAGACGGCAGGCATTGGAATGGCCCATGATTAGAGGTGAGACTTGTACAATAGCTTATTTGGTGGTAGATATCTATCACATAATGTAACAGACTACAAGCTTGTGGTCCTTGTTTTTGAAATAATTTTGTGATTTTGGCACTAATGTGCAGGAGAAATCACAGTTGCGTTTGGCCAGAATATCTATTCAAGGTGATGGCCATTATATTAATTACAACAGTATACCAAACTCACTTGTATTCTCTTCCCTCAGTTGAGAGGAGAGGTCAGCAAGATGGTTCTCTTGTCACCTATGAGATATTGTGAAGGTTATTTTCATTGCAAGGATTTATAACCTCAGCGTGCATCACGAAAAGAGAGAAATCTTTCCCTGCGTTAATGAAATTTACTAATGCAAAAAGTGGAGAAAGCAATTCGGAAGAGTGGCCATAGCTTGGTCGAAGCAATTAATATTTCTCCGTAAAGCAACAACACTTTGTTGAAATTCAGTTTTTTCTCTAGTGAAAATAAAAAAGAGAGAAACAGATTAATGGACTAAATTCGTAAAAAGTTGGGGAAGAGACTTTACGAATTTGTACACGAAAGGATGGTTGTCAAATAGACGAATGGTGCAAAGAGGCTTTCCGAATCCAAGGCAAGGCGCATGGTTGGTGGCATTGCTTAGAATCCAGCGATTTGTAGGTTTCCACTTGTTATTTTTTCCAATGATCTAACACTCGGTCGAGCTCCTGTGTGTCGCCATTTTGGAACATCAATATATTCACAAATATAGAGGTAGTGGACTCCTTTTTGTTTTGCCGGTTAGTGATGGGGGTCCTCAAGTCGCCAAAAGACCATACTCATATTTTCTTACGATAAGATATTCGTTTGTAAAGCTTTTCTTGAGAATCCTATAGACAAATTCTTCTTACAAATATAATTGATAGATGGGTAATCCCTCGCTGTCAAAGGCAGTGAGCCCATGAATGATCTGGTGCGGGTAACAAATGGAACCAATGCGATAGATGGTTTTCGTCTTTCAACTCCTTGAGCAAACCGACAAACCATGTGACAGATAGATGATTAAAAACATGACCATCCTTGATCATTCTAGGCAAAAGTTATATGTATATATATATAAAAAAAAAAAAGGTAGAATCATTATTGCAACAAGAAAGAGACTAACAGACCACCCTGTGTTCTTTGCTAAGCTTCTAGACAGCATTTCAAAACGGTAGACATCTTCGTTAAGTAAAGATGATTATTGACAATGCCACACCTAGTTCTATTTTATTTATGATATACACACTCGTATATTATATAATTCAGAATTGACTATGGTATATTGAATATAAAGTATATTTAATTTTTTTTGGTTACATAAAATTTAAAATATCTTATACAAAAATTTGAAAACACCAAATTTAACCCTGTGCCAAATTTTTGTATAAAATATTTTAAATTTTATGTAATAAAAAAATTGAATGTGCTTTAGATTCAATGTCCTAGTATACCATGATGAACCACATATCACATATATTATGACTGTTCTACTTTAATAATAATCTTCTGACTTTAAAACTCTGCGGTATAAAAGTTCCTATGTTCTGTTATAGACTGGTATTTGACACGTGGCATAGCGGATCAGATGATGACAATGATGACGATGATCTTGTGAAGCTCCAGAGGTCAATCTCACTGTTATAATCTTCTGATTCATGGTAACACTTATTTGAGGATACCAATGTCGACGATCGTAGGGCTGGCAATTGAAAATCATGTTGATCAGTAGGGTTGCATGAGTAGGCGCTGCCTGTCGGGTCATTGAAACAGGCTAATTGCTTTGATGTCTCCGTTTGGCCATTCAGCTGAGAGGCTACAAGTCGATCAAGAGCTGCCCAGCTGGTCAGTCCTGACTCCATTTGATAAACAGAATTCAGATTACTACTCACCGGATTGGTAACTGAGCCTTCATTGTCTGTGATCATTGGTTGGTGACAATTTTGGCTGCTAGTGGAGTTCGGACTCTCTAGGCTTGGAAGTTTCGAGAACGGCGAGTCACTGTAGTCATTATGGAACCCCATAGCTTCGATTCGCCTAAAAAATCGCAAGTTATTGTCGGCTTCACTTTCTTCATTGCAAGTCCTTCCCATTTGTTGAAAAATCTGCTCCAATGATCCTTCGTTACATGAATTAAACATACGGTTCCTGGACTCTCCAATGATAGATGAACTTATTGGGCTGTCTAGGGTTTTGTGGTGATTTTTCTTCTTGAAGATGCGACAAACTACCCATCCGTCTTCCTGTGTTGTTTCTCCCATGACGTTCGAGACCTAGATCAAATATTGAATAGTATACCATCAATATAATTCAAATATTAGAAAAGAAAATTTTCTAACTAAAGATTTCAGAAATTTGATTTCACGTACATCGGTTTCACAGGGGTTATCATCAAGTCTATACTCATGCATGATCCAATCCGATTTTTGGCCATGGGGAGCTCGACCTTTATAGAAAACCAGAGTTTTCCTCATTCCGATCCGTCTACAGTTGCTGTATATAACCTTGTCGCGACCAGTAGCTTTCCAAAAGCCAGCAGCCGTAGCTCGATTTGTTCGCGTTCCAGTGGGGTATTTCTTATCTTTGTGGCTGAAGAAATACCAATCATTTTGAGGGGTAGTTCCTATTTTGCACCTCTCTGCGAAGGAACATGTTAAAAACCAAATTGAGTAAAGGAAAACATAGCAAACAAGTGGTCAGAACATGAGCTGGATTTCGCAAATGATCTTAATGCAATAAAAACAAAAATATAAGGAATAAAGGCTACGGAAAATGAAGTCAATACCTTGTATATCCCATGGTTCAAGCTTATTGAGATCGACATCACGAATCACATCGAGATCAATCTTCTCCGATGAGACCTTCTTCCTCAAGTAGTAATGCAAAAGCTCCTCTTCTGTGGGATGAAATCTGAAACCAGGAGGGACTTGAGATTGCCCATTTACAGAGATACTCATGTTCTCCGGCATTTACCCAGAGAAAGAGAAGATAAGAGAAATAAGGACAAGAGAAGAGAGAATAAAAAAAAATGGAGAAGAATAATAACTGACAAGTTGATATACCAAATTGAGTATGTGGACCATTATATATATGCGGAGTAGGACATGAAAGGGGGCCCAAAGTTGACACAGGAGAAATGCTTTTGTTGTAATCGCAACTGGGGGGTAGTCTTTTTAAGTGGGGTTTGTTTTACTATGCTTGGAGAAGTGCCACCTACCTAATGTAGATAGAGAAAGGGTATTGACATATTGCTTTCGGAAATTAATTAATGTGGGTCCGATTTTGGGTATCTGATTTTGGTCCTACATGGACCTTATGAACTAGACTGCGGAGGGAACGTCTCCACCGCAAATATGACCCTCGACCTTAAAATCTCCACAGAAAAGTACCTCCCCCTAGACAATCGAACCCAACCCAAACTTCATCTCTCATTTTACTCGTGCAAGTGCAACCACCACAGAAAGCAAACAATGATGAAATTCTCTCTCTTGGTCGATCAACAACTACTGCAACAAGAAATTAAGAGACCGATGATAGGGTAGCTAGCTGGCTAGGCAATAGGCAATGCTAGCCCTTTCTTGGCTCATTTGAGGAAAGTGAGATATACATGTATGAAAAAGGAACTTTACAAGTAGTTATGTGAATTATTCATAAGTTAAACAGTACTTTTAAGTCTTGCTTGTTCCTTGGCTGTAAGAGATGAACTAACTTCTTGTTCATACGAGTATTTATGATATCAAATTATTGGGTAGGGTATGATTTGGGTATCTTCTATCCTTTTCCATAAAAACAAAACAAAAAGAGTTCAACTCGTCATGCTCATCATGTCCCTGATTTACTAGTTCACCAGTAGTGTTGATCATTACTTACAGACTGTCTAACCGAAAATCGCTCGCATGAATCCAGGAAAAGTCTAATAACTCTACATGGCCGGAATCCTATATTCAGACAAAAGTATATGTATTCCATCACATTCCACACAGAAACTAATTCCACATTGTTTTACCTAAGAATAAATTGTTGGAAATGATGGAGACCCTTGTAAGGTAGAAGTCTACCGAGAAGCGAACAGATTGCGAAGAATAAATTAAAGAGAAATACATCACTTTCTCCGCAAACGTCAGAAAAGAGTGAAGAAATTTAATTAGTTAGGGAACTTTTAGAGGTCTCCATTCTAATCATTCTGTTGCTTCCCAAAATTCCATGCCTTGAGTCATGATTTTTAAGCTGACATATGACTGAGCAACAACTTTAGTTACTAACCGGCATTGCCTTTGATCAATTCTTTTTCTCTTTCTCTTTTTCTTTTTGTTTTTTTTAACAAATTAATTTTATCTGGCAATGAGTCACTGGATAGTTACGATATTTAGCTACTTTTAGTTGCTTGTTATGGTTGTTGTAGGAGTAATTCACAAGACATACATCAATAAATTAAATTAACTTGAGATCCTTCTTTTCCTTTATTTGGTCTGTAAATTGGGGTATGTTTATCTACCTTGTATAAACACTCTTTTCCCTTTTCTAGAATAACGATCTAGAGAGTTTCATTATCGTTATCAACAATATTTGACGGTAAGCTGATGAAAATTTAATGTCAAGAGTATAATTAAAGGTAGGCTAAGATTGAAGAGTAAAATTCTGAATTTTCTCATCGATTGTATACGAACTAGTTGACAGTAAAACTGGATTACCACCGTTCGCGTGTCATCGCCCCAATTCAGTCTTAAAGAATATTATGAGTCCACCAAACTTGATAGCAATTTCATTTCTGGAAAAGATTAAAGAATTGAAGGGACAATAATCTTTGCCCCTGCCGTCAAAAAATTACTATCACATCATAACGACGGTATAACAGTATTCCTACGTATGCAATATTTAAAATTCAGCCTTTTTCCTTGATCTAATTTAATCTTTTTACAGATTAGAAACAGATAACAAATGGGTTTCTGAATAGGCTTATAAATGGCTCAAAACATTTTAAAAGTACATAATAAAACGTTTACTCTTACCTTAAAAACGAAATATTTATTTCTATTTTTATTTTATAAAACAAAATAAAAATTAATAGCTGCCCAATGTTACCGATTGGATCAAAGATCGTTCCATTTTAGGCTGTAAGTGATGCATTTTATTGCGTCATTTGTCCCAAGAAAAAATAAAATAAAACTAGAGAAAACGTGGAAGTTTGCATGGGAAGCAATCATATATTGTGGTTAGAGTGGTCGTAGTAATGGTGAAACGTCACCATTTAATCACTGAAGATTAGATTAGATTAGAAATTATGATGAGAAGACAAACCCTATCAACCTATTGCAATTTAGAAATTTCATTTGGTTTCAATAATTAGCTATTTTGCAAACGATAATCATCTGTTTTCTCATTTACCAAACAGAAAAAGTTAGGTACAATTAAATCACACAGTAGTGGAATATTAATAGATGTTGAAAGCGATTTCAAAATGAAATGGGCATGAAAGCTAGCCAGGAGATGACATGGACAATTATGTACATGTAACTTGGGAGCTTATATTTAAAACATAAAAAATAAAAAGACGTCAAAAGTTGAGTGTACTATAAATTTTGGTATCATCAGCCACTGACGTGGTGTGGTGCCAAAGCAAAGCATAACTTACGCGTGCTTAATTGAAGCTGATTTTGGGAACCATTGCACAATAAGTCAAAATATATACAGTACTAATTAAACTCACGTGTATCATGTGGTATGCAGGGAATTAATTAGATATGATATGCGATTTCTTGAGGTGAATTACAGATCATGAAGAACAAATTCTGACGAACCTGTTTCTTTCGAACGTACCCATATATAATTTGAGATGATTTGACTCTGACAGGAGAAAATGGAGGTGGTTCAATTTCATTGAATCTTGTGAAATTTTATAGAAGAAAGAACTATAAATATATATTCTTCAAGAAGTTAATCATAGTCTACTTGGTATTAGTAATCATCCAACCTACTTTATATTTACAGTCTTATGATCGATGTGACGCTCTCCTACTACTGAAAAATATGGGCTGCCATGATTTGAATATAGCCATGCAAGGTACAGAAATTGGTTCCATGCTTGGACGGGGTAAAGTTAAATCAAATATAAGTCAGATACTGATGAAATTCATGCAGATCGAATCTAATTTGCAAGAATTGGAAGAAAATTATTTGTTATTCTTGAATCACGCATCATTTGTATACGGAAAGGGGAAGAGAAAGATAAAAGAGATTATCCATAATTCAAGGCATTCATTAACCGTTGTAAGATTTGTTGTAATTATGAGTATTTACTGAGCCGCCTTTAGTTTATTTCATTCTTGTTCTAGGAATACATAGAAATTTCTTCTTGATTGTATACTTGCCCTGATATACTTCATTTAAACGTATCCTTTGCTCAAAATCTTAGTAAGGCTTGTTGTCGCTGCTAGCATCTAGATACAAAAGAAATCGTGACACGCATATCATAGTGCCCCTGAAAGAAACCTCAATGGGTCGAGTTCATTGCATGGGTGAGAAGCCAGTTGCGGTAGTCAAGCTGAATAATTGTTCACATTCTTCTGTTGTTTCACAAGTATATAACATATATGATCAGTTTATCATCATTGAAATAAATAGAACAACGGATGCTTCTTAAATCCCGTATAATTTATAATTTGTCATGAATCATTGGCGAGAAAGGTAAGTTTTCTCTTGCTGGGCCAGAATAGACATGCAACAAATATAATATATATATATATATATATCGAGTATATGAAGAATCCATTGACACATATGGTTTCAAAAATTTTGTTTATTCTCTCGGATTTCATATTTTTTTGTGCGCCAAGAATTGAATATAAAAAAGAAAATCGAATTCACAGACTAAATCGACTCCAGCTAATATCGATTGTCAATTTTCCTCAGAGATTTACGCATCTATTTGAAGGCCCTTGATAAGTTTTAAAGCCATCTCAAATGTCATTGAACAGCAGCTATTAGGGTTTCTATAGTAGCTTACTGACAAAATGATAATGTCTACTGTGTTTTCTAGGTTCCAAAAGAAAATTTAAGAGAATATTGGCGCAGCTTCTTTCGTGTAAAAGCAGTTACTCCAAAGATCAAACCGGCAATTATTTATGAGGAATTCTAACATTATTGTCCATGCGGAGAATAGATAGGAATCTGGACTTCGTCTCCGTCAGGGACCACTAGAAAGAAAAGGAATAAAAATGAAACTGCCCTAAAAGAGTGAGCTTTCAAGAATTTCAAACCCATTAATCAAACTGCCCCACAACCAACACACAGCCTGATCTTTGTATGATCATTCATTCACAGGAAAGTTGAGCAAAGTTTTCCAAATTGTTAGTCCGCGTCAAATTCATTCACAATTCACAGGAATGCGTACAACGCATGATAAGTAGCATAAATTATTTGAAGATTATACTTCTGCGTTGCGGATTTCCGTAAGAACGGCTGGTTGCTGTTCACAAAATCAATACATTGCTGATTAAGTGTTATCTTTCTTCTTGACAACTTATGAATATTTAAATCGCATCTTGTTGTCTTGTTCATTATGAAGAAAGTTTTTCAATTAGGTGCTTGCACGTATTACGTTTTTAAGCCGATCGTTTCCATTGCAAACTAATCATTAATTAGTAAATTAATTAGAATTAATAGAGAAAGAGAGAATCACTCTTTGATAGTTGTTGAAGGGCTATAATTTCACATTATATGGTAAGCAGTCGTACGTAAATACAAACCAAACTTTCTATTTTTTATGACATTGTCTATTCATAAAGATTCTGTCATGGTTAATACATCATTATCACTTATTTTAGTCATATTCAAAATCAAAAACCATGAAACCAGAGGCCTTGCGTTCATATCTCGGCCGGAGTTGTTGAATGAACAGAAATATTCTAGACCAAATTCTTTTTTAAAAAAAATTGGTTGGTGGATAGATGATTATGGTGCAGACGGTAAATATACAATGAATAGATTAGATAGTGGTTTATGAGTCATGTATTATTGTGGATGGGGTGACCCCAAGTTGTCTCTTAAAGCACATCATGCTAAAGCATACAACCTCACTCTCTTTTTAATTGTGTTTTGGATGAATTTGTTTTCTTAAATTCACTGCAGGAATGGACATGAAAACCAATGGCAGCTATTGGGCGGGCGATGACCGACATACAAATTAGCACATATGCGTAAAAACACCAGTCTTTGCTTTTCGAGCATTACACAATTGAGGGCATATTACGATTCAATCGCATTGATGAAGAATAAACTAGATACGCCAGCGGCTGCGTGGGAAGTCCAGTCCCGCTATGCCATCGATGGTTTGCAGGAAAGAATGCCGAAGAAGGTTGATTTTGCATGCAAGCTAAACAACGTGTTCAAGGTGGCAAAACCAAAAGGTGTCCATATGGGAGTGACCTGACTTGGGGCCCCATAATATACGACCTTAATGATCTCTTTTAGCTTGCAAATCGCTATCTGGTCCCGTAAAATAAATCATCCTTTCAACATTAGGCTCATTGTAGTTGTTCCCAACGATGTGATGTCTGGTGATAATTTATTTTCCGAACTAATTTCTATTTTAACAACTAAATCTACACCTTAATTTTTAATATGTTTACTTATTGTTGACATTGAGTTTGAGCTCCAAATCCACTAAATTTTGTGGGTTGTAAAAAAACCCACTTCTTAGATTTGGGAAAAGTTGAGGTAATTAGCCCAAGCTCAAAAATCTACTTGGAAATATTGTCCTTCGTTAATTTGGGTTGATTTTTCAGAAGAATTCAAGTATAACCTATGTTGGGCCAGACGGGGAATTGCACCTCTCGGATTGGGCAGCGAACTGGACCAATAACTGGCATGAACGGTGAAGTACCAACAAAGATCTAGCTTCCTGATCCAGAAACAAGGACTTGTTCTATTTTTCGTGGATTTGGTTTAAGTTTTTTTGGGTTGATAATGGAAATTGTTGTCATACTGAACCGATTTTTGATCCAGAAACTCCGGAGATTAACAGGAGTCTTGCGTCTCTGAAAGAAAGGTTAATTGAGTTTCTAACCAACTCAAAACGATTTGATTTGGTTAACAGACAAAAACAATATGTACGTATTATTTGAGTTCCAACTCAACAGTTGCCTATCACTGAAATCTCGTATGAATTAAACTGACGTCTTGTTTGTGGTATGATTCGATTTAACGTGAAACTTTTGAGAAATTACACGAGATCAAATCTCAATGGAGTTTCAAGGACGGCATCACTTAATTCAAGGTTGTGTAAGAAATTTTACACGGATTAATTTCCAACCTAAATATTTAATATTTTTTCCTTCCTTGGCTTTTACATGTTTTCTTCACCAAATAATGAACAAAATGCTTGAACAAGACTGTTATTAATAAACATATATATTCTAAAATTCACTCCACGAACTGAATTGCAACTACAATAGTTATCACCACAAATTATGGTGGAAAATACAGATAAGAAGCAAGTTACAGCTATCTCTGTGCACTAAATATCCACCCCTTGCTTCTCAGACGAAGACTTCCAACCACTTGAAACACTCCATTGATCCGAATTTGCCACAGAAGAAGAGACTGCATTACCGCACTTGGCCACAGTCCTCACACTCTCGATCAATGCCTCGGTTCGAGTGTCTTGAGCCAATATCTCTGCTAACTGCTCTGGACTTATAACCAGCTTCACCTTCCAAACACCACTACTGTTATACCTTGGCAAAATCTCAGCGCCAGTTCTTTTCAAAACCTTTTGATTATCAACAGACATGCGATACGGCGCAACTATTGATGATGAAGACGACGGGTTCATGCTGTTTTTGTTGTTTTGTCTTGTCAAGTTCTTGTTGAGTGGCAAGAGATGGTACAATTCGCCTGCTTGGAGTTCTTCGTTGTGTATGAGAGGCTGAGAGAAGAAATCCCGTGCTCGATATAAAGCGTGGCCTGGGAACTCGTTGGTTATGCTTTCAGCGGTGATGGGTGCGTAGAGCTCCATTATGCCGCCATTTGATGTCGCGACTTTCACCATTTCTTCGATCTCTCCAAGTCCTTTGTACACACAATTTCCCATTTCAAAAACTCGAGCGTTGGTTTGCGATGCAGAAGCTTGTTTTGGATGGAGGAGACG
>CP135579.1:4786950-4918149 GCA_032401905.1 Swietenia macrophylla | reverse complement strand
CTTAAAACCCAAATTTCTGGATAAATTAAGCATTACAAACGGAAAATTAAAGAAAAAAGACAAGTTCAAGATACTAAATCCCGGTTCTTATTAACTTATGATAGCTACCATTGATTGTCATTATTATTCGAAGCAGATTATTCAGGGGATGTCATTAATTACTTAGCCTTAAAACAAGTAAATTAAAGAAAGTTCACGTAATATTAATTTGATCCTATGTGTTTGATGAGGCCATAATGCCATACATAACGTTTAACATCTTTCGGTGGCACTCATTATTTTTTCAAATTTTCTTTAACGGCGATGATGGAAATTTCCCAGGGCTGAAACATGGAAGGAATGTTTTGGGCTACGCAAAAAGAAGGGGGAACCTTTGTCCATATAAAGTTACGAAAGTTTTCAGGCACTAAACTAGTGTTTAATACATCATTTCCTTCCAACATTGTGTCTCTTGCAGAATTGCAATGTCTGATAAGACAGCACCGATTACGATTTATGCCCATTATTAGTTTATGCGAACTCTCCGATGTGAAGTGAAGTTGGAATTCACCCAGCTAAGCAAAAATTGAAACAGCCAGGTGGTAGCTGGAGGGGAGGTGAAAGAGTTTTGGTTTGAAGGGGCAATTCAATTGAAATTTTGAAGCTGGAGTCGACTGCATGGGCCAACCGTAATCATCATCGTTCACCCTAATCAAGTAATTCAACATTATTACATGGAACTGTTTCTATTCTGGTGGCTAACTGTTAATCACACAATCAATGTTTTTGTTGTTGTCCACTTGTGACTTTGAATTATGGGATTAATGTGTTCTATTCAATCTCTCATATATTATTTTCAAAACATTCAATACTATAAACGTGGTGTATAATAATAATAATAATAATAATACTTAGTTTAAGATTGGTCTCAGTTATATTTGTTAAAATCTCGTCATATTCTCGTCACTTGTATGTCATAATATTTTTACTAATTTTAATAATTAATATATTAACTTTTGTATCTCAAAAAAAAAATCGAATATTTACTATTTACACTCTTATTTATATTTAATTTTTATTCGGTTAATTTTATAACAATTATAAATTCAAATTTTATATATTTTTAATTGGATTATTTGATGCTGTTGTTAATATAATAATCACCTTTCCAAAAAATGAAAAATTTGATTATACAATCCCTGCCGTTGACTACTGTTTTACGGATTCTTGATTAGACAATTAACCAAAATGCCAGGTTTCTACATCTGTAAGTAAATTTTTTTCAACGCAATAACGCGGTATTTCATATCATAAACTTAAGATGAATGCACGAGGCTGCTTAAAATCTAACGAATTGAAAGACAAAACCATCAACGGGAAATGGAATCATTGACACACGTGCATGTAGCAGAACAAAATGTAAACAATTATTAAGCACACTTAATTAGCTTTGGGCATGCATTTATGTCGTTTTGTACCAAGAACAGGCATTTTCCTTAACCCATGCACGCGTTATTATTATTTAAAGTGTTACATTTTACAACATATGTGGATGGGTATGATCGATGGATGCTTAACATCGACGTGTCATTCTAAATAGACGACAAAATAGTGTAATAAATTATTTTAACATTGAAAAAATGTATTATTTAATTGATGAATATTATGTCACTCATGATAGTATAAATTTAAGATATATATTTCTACTTTATTTTAATTTTTTAAAAAAAATTATACATAAACCCCTTATACGTTACACTCCATTAAAAATGTATTATTATAAATTATGTTTATTAATAATTTTTCTAAAATATATGGACCCGGATATTATTACCCCTTGTCCACTGTAATTAGCCGCTAGGCCTTAGTGGTACGAGGGCTAATAAGATAATTTAGGTTAATAGAAAAAATTTTAAAAAAAATTTTTTTTGTTATATTAATATTATTGATATACTAAACTTATTTCATGAAAAAAATTATAAAAATATATTTATTTATATTTATTTATTCTATTAATTTAGTATTTTTATCACATTATTAATAATGCTGACGTAGTAAAATTATTACAATTAAAATTTTCTCTAACATTTAAGGCTAACAATATTGCACATTATCATCATGAATTCTTGAGAATATTTATTGTCCTCGTTAAAGTCTGAAGTAATTATTTAATCGTTGATAATGGGAATGTATAATGCATGAAACATGTTACGCATCCTTTGATGAATAATTTAATGTATACCAGCTCATTACAAGTCAAATGAAACGACTGAAATTCAAAATTAGGCTGCAGTTTGGCCTTGAATTTTTTCGAACACGCTAGTAGTTTATTACAATAGACACAAGATTCTGACCATAAATATCTTCAGGAGTTAGTCGTCTTTATACAAGGCTGTAGGTTTTCCCAAGTTCCCAGGTCAGTCCAGATACTTATATCCAGCACCAGCAAGAAGTAAGAATCTCAGGGCGCACAGATTAGAAAAATAAGAATGGGAAATTTGTTTGGAAAGAAGAAGGCGGTGCACCCAGTGATAAACCAGGAATGCGATGAGCTTCGAAGGCTTAACGAACCATCATCCAGTTTGAGGGTTAAGGTACGTCTAAGTAGAAGCCAACTGAAGGAGTTGATGGCGAAGGCAGATTTAAGCCGAGATAATACCGAGCTCGGCCGCTTGATTCTGCAAGAATACTTGGAAGGTAAATCAACTGGTCGCGTTTTGGCTGTCCAGGCTCCCGTAGCAGCAGATAATTATGTCTGGAAGAAGAATTTGAGTACCATCCCTGAATAAGAAAATGTCTTAACTGAAAACCACAGGGATAAAAAGGTCGGACTTTGTTTCAATGATTTTGTTAAACGAAAGAGATATGTTTATGTACAGTGTGTGTGTGTGTGTGTGTGTGTGTAGTTATAGATATATTACCAACACCTAAGAACTGAGCAACTACTATATATATATATATATATATATATATATCTGTATATGTATAAATGCTTTAACGTTTCCTCTTCATTTCCTTAGCATTTAGTTTACTTTCTTTCTGCTGCTTCTTCGTCTTCTTCTTACTATTTTCTCTCAGTTTTCATTGCCTTGAAATTATAGCAACTCAAAATTTCGTGTTCTTACTATCATCGACAGTTTAAGTTCAATGCGCAAGGATGTACATTCAAGTGGCCTGTTAGTCGTGGATGACCTAGATTTGTCATTGGAATTAACTTCAATCTTTTGTTGGCAAAATAATTAAGGAATTCATTACCCGGACAACCCAACTTTTGGATGATTTCAGTTCGGGAGTTTGGCTTTGACACAAAAAGTTCAAAACAGTTAAGGCTGGATCAAATCCTTCTATAAAGCGAGAAAATGGCCCGGCCTTGATCAAGATGACAAAGCTAAAACCAATTCATTTTTCAATCTGGTAATGGTAGTGGTTTTAAGTTCTGAAGCATCTGCAATCTTATAGGTCATTCTGCAACATATATAGGCATGGAATTGAAGCATCTGCAATCTTATAGGTCATTCTGCAACATATATAGGCATGGAATTGATACTATACATAACCAAAACAAATCATTGTTAAGATCAGTTCATCTTAATCCAAGGTCCTTCCTCCTCATCCTCATCCAATGATCCTAATCCTTTTACCATCAAAACGCCTTTCATTGTGAATATTTTCTTCTGGCTTTCTATTAAATACATATCTAATAAGACCATATACTAGCTCAGCTGGGGTGCTGCAAATCCTATTCAGCTTTATGATACAAATACTTAACTCTGTCGTAAGCCCTAAAAAGTAGACCAAAGACGTATTGAGACCGGAAACTGCTTGCAGTACCGCCAACCATGAACGCAAATCCAAATAAATCTCTCGTGGTCACTTGCTTGTGAGTTGTGGGTTACTTTGAAGAAAACATGTGACTCCCACTGTCTACAAATGTGACGGTCAAAGAAGAACGCCTTTGTGATCTGTGAATACACGGACACCATATATCAACAACTAAACAGTACGACCTGTAATGGAATTAGGATAGTGTTGTAAATACCATATATATAAACAAATAGAATGGTTAAAACACAAGTTTAATGATCAGCTTCTAGAAAGAATATTTAACTATACAATATCTCTCCGGGGCCTTTTTATGTAATCTATCAGTTTAGGGTTTTTGATTAAACAAATAACTTACTAATCTTCAATAAAAAGGTTTTAAACAATTGAATAGAATATGACCTTAAATAATTGACTTAATACAATATGTTAGGTGACTTCATTAAATTAGTCCATCATATTACAGAATTTCTACGAGATCCATATATATATATACATACACACACACGCACATATATGTGTTCCCATTCTCAATGATTGATTAAAGTAAACCAGCTCATAACAACTAGGGTTGCTGATTGGCTACGACTTTTCGATAATAGTACTATATTAGAGTGGACCGAAGATTCCAACCATAAATAATTTCTCACGCGTCAGTTTGCGTATTATTATTTATCAAGGCTGTAGGTTTTCTCAAGTGTGTACTCAAGAGACACTCACGTCACCCCTGTCACATCCCATTTATTAATATACATCAAGCTCCGCAAGAAAAATTCACAGAGTCTAGAGATCAGATAGATAGGGTATGGGAAATTTGTTGGGGAAGAGCAAAGCGACCTTGCTGCCAGTACTGGACCGGGAATGCGATGAGCTTCTAAGGGTTAACGAACCATGGTCCAGTTCGAGGATTAAGGTTCTGATTAGTAAAAGCCAACTGAAGGAGTTGATGGCAAAGGCGGATTGCAGAAAAGATAATTCCGAGCTAGGTCAGTTGATCCTGCGGGAATACTTGGAAGGTAGGTCAACTGCTTGTGTTATGACTGTTGAGGGTTCAGTAGCTGCACATCATTATTCTTCGAAGAGGAGTCTAAGTACCATCAATGAACATAATTGATGAAACATTTTCTTAACCTGTTCATGAAGATCTTCTTTTATGCTTATTGTTATTGATTACTGATTACATGTTAATTGTATTTACTTGAACAAAGATGTTTGTTTCACCTGCTTGTAATTCAAGATGAATAAGTTCAAGGAACATGTTGGTTCACTGAAATTTGAATTTGTGATGTGGATTATTCGTGGAGGCAATAGCTTTGACCTTGAAAGTTGAATCCTTGGTGGGTAAAGTAAGAGGGAAGCTACTCGCACCTCGCAAAGCAGATTTCTAGTTCTATACGAAATAACTTGGGTAATTAATGGACTCCTAATAATTAAAATCATCTTCTTGTTGCAGTTGCACCACCCTAAGCAAACATCAACGAAGTATTTCCTCCCCATTACAGGCATCCAATTCTCTTTTTTGGTTTCATGAATGTTCATAATTAATTAATTCTATCACAATACGCTATCCAATCCTCAAATTCTTCATCATCAGCATTAGCTTTTGCTTTCCCATCCCCGTTCAAGCAAAAGATAGGAATGAGGAGATTGTACACAATAACTTAGCTTGGGCTCCTCATTTGACAGATAAATTGTGAGACTAGGTTAGTAAATGATCATTTTGTTAAAGTGTGAGCAGTCTGACTCGCTCAGGTCATCTTGAACTATGTATTGGAAGTGTCTTCGTATTTGTTTAGGTCTACCAAAGTTGACTGGCTCAAATTTTTTTAATTACATAAAGTGATAAACTGCGCTTTATTGCCACTAATTCAAAGCATCCGTGTCTAGTTTTCCATGCTTTCCTACTCCTATCTCAAATTTGTTTCCAGTTAAGTCAATACTTTGCTAGTTATAAGAAGAATCGTTGCACAGGATTTTGTTGTAGTTCTCATCCGGGCTACTGAAAACCCTAATTCTTTTCAATTTTGTTCTCATTAACAATTTAACATGAGAGTTTAGAGAGGAGGGAAAAGTAACGGACTCGGTTTAAATAGGATCACCCTATGAGATATAAAGGTATGCATGGCTTGACAACCCAACTTTTGGGTAACTTTGGTTTGGGCATGACTTTAAAACCAAAGTCCAAATCACTTAAAGCAGGCTCTATTTTACTAAATAGCGAGAAAATGGCCCAGCCTTGATCTACACGACAAGGCCAAAATCAATGCATTGGCCAATCTGGTTATATTGATAATGCGTTATGTTCTGCTTGGCCATACTGCAACATAGGCAGGGCATTGATTCTTCTGCCCAACAAATTTTGGGTCTTTTTCACAGTTCCCCTGCTTTTTATTCATATTACTTGCGCACAAGAATGTATCCTGAGGTTAAAGGTTCTAGTTAGATACAAGGAATTGGCAGGAAACAGATCAAATAGCAGGAATTGGTAAGAATTCTTATTCCACATATCTATACATCATTGAACATGTAATAAGAAGATATATGATCTTAGCTGGGTTGCAAAATCTATTAGCTATGTCCTAACCGAAAATACACTTGAAAGTAAGACCAAGGACATGTACTTGGACTGAAAACTGCTTGCAGTATCACGCAATCCAAGTATATCTTTCATTATTCACTGGTAGAGTTGTGGGTTACTGTGGAGGAAACACGTGATGGACATTTGTCTCGACATGTATCTAGAATGTGACGGTCAAAGAAGAAAGAAGAGAGACCGTTATGATCTGTGAATACGCAGATACTATCACACAGCTGCACAGTACACGTACAACTTGAAACTGGGCCAGTGTTGTAATAAAAAATGATAGAATGGATAATGCAAGTCCAAGGAAACAGATCTCTGGTTACGGTAATTGCAAAGTTTCTCCCCTTCGCCGATCACGTGCAGGGGTAACTACCCAAATTTACATACACACGCCATGCACCATCTGATCCCAGCATTGTAGCCGTCGGGTTTTGGGTCGTTAAAAGCCCTAAACAGCATCGGACGATGCAGAAGAACAAATAAGAAAGAAAATAAAGAAAAAGTAAATTGATTTTGGGTATAATAATAATAATAATAATAATAGTAGTAGTAAGCAGTGGAGTGGACTGGCAATTGCATGTGGTAGTTCTGACGGACTGACAATAACAGCCTGCCTGTCTTGCCGGGTTTACTTTGCAGCCTTCATGTGGATCAGTTGATGTAGTAAATCCCCTCCCCTCCGCTCCATATACATATATATTTTCTCATTGCTTGCTCTCTTTCATTGTTTATTAATACTTTTTCTTGGCTCGGCTGGCTTGTCTGTCTTCCTTAAGCCAGTCTCCATTATTTTCTTAGCCCTTTTTTTTAAAAAAAAAAAATCTTTTGACGCGGATTTTGATGAATTTTATTATTATTCTAAGATGAAACAGTATGAAACTAAATAAAGACAAATGATAATGGGGCATAATGAATACATGCTACTGACCATATTGGATTAAGTGAGTAGATCTCTCTCTACAAAAAAAGTAGAAGAAAGATATTATCTATGTAAATTTCCTTTAATATCAGATTCGGAATCTGCGTTCATTATCAACTCTATGACCATGTTTGGTTGGCCACCGCATTCTTCATTCTCCCCAGCTCAGCCTCTGTAGCCACCAGGAGAGCCGACAAACAGAGAGCCAAAAAATTTCGAATAAAGAAAAAGAAGAGAGAGAGATAAGTACGTATATTAAAAATTACGGTATTAAAATATTTGTAATTAAAAAAAGAAGAGGTTTGACCGAACTCCGCGACAGTCATGATTCTGTTCCAGAGTTTTAATTATATATAACTGACGGACACCTAATTTACCGTCATTACCCTCCTCTCTCTCTCTCTCTCTCTCTGTCTTTCAGTCTTTCTTCCAATCTCATTTGAGCAATGCAGACGCCGCTTACCGCGCTTACCAATAGTCTTATTTTCTTATTTATTTTTTTAATTACATTGATTTAAATATTTCAAAAAAATGCGCTAACTGGGTACTCCTGTCTTTCCACATGGTTATTGTGGAAAGACAATACTACCCCTCCGCTTGATTCTAGTTTCTTTCTCCATAAATATGGTAGGTTTAGCCTCATAAATCATAAATACTAAAAGTAGCAGGAGAATTAAAATCCAAAGACGTGATTAAGATGGACCATATTGACAAACTGGGTAGATAAGAAAAGCCAGTGGAAGCTGTCTGGTTGAATTCTGGTTACCAAAGTCTGCTCTCTTCAGAATTCTCCTGCATGACAGAGCAGTAGGTGGAAAAGGGCAATTTGGGATTTTCAGTCATAAAATATTTTTAATTATTTTTATATCAGGGAATTTAGAAGATTGTGGCAGAAAGTTTGACCCATGAAAGGAAAATAGAACCCGAATACCCGTACTTTTTCGGTTTAGGGAATCGCTGAAGGTACAGAGAGAGATAGAGGAAGTTGAAAGAGGGCCAAACAGGTCAAGGTATCTTATTTCGATGACCCACAATCTGCCATTATCAGGACATGCAATATTATGAATTTAGGAGGGGAGAGAAAGAGGAAAATTAGAAGGTTGAATACAGCGAAGCAGAACCCACACCCAACCCAACGGAGTTGTATAAATAATAATATGAATACTATAGAAAGAGAAAGTGATCGATACAGCAAAAAAGTTTGGTCTTTGGGTTTTTGATATTTCATTGGACAGCCCTGTCTACTGTTGTCGTGCGTACCCACTAGCAGCTTTTTTGTCCTCTCTCTCTCTCTCCTTCTTCTGTGCATTCTTTTATCATACCATATCTCTCTTTCTCAATCTCCTTATTAGCCTGTGTTGTTTATTTATATGTATTTAGTATTTTATCGGGGGGTTTCTTTCCTCTTATTCATTCCCTTTCTCTTCTCATTCGCTTTCCCACCACCCTCAACAGTAATGATTTTCTCGTTAGGGGAATCGTTGTTGAGGAATCTGAGGAGTTGTGGTTGTGAAAAAGTGGCAGTTATACCATTAGAAAAACTAAAACGAGAAGAGGAAGACGAGATCATCAAAAACAAACAGAAATATTACAAGTGCACGAGTGTTTAGGGAAAAGGAAATCCTTGTGATTGATTGATGTGATCATCATCAAAACAAACGGTTCTTTTAGCCATTGTCTTTCCTTTTTTTACTCTATATTTAGGCTTCTGGGGGCTATTGTTTTAGTTCTGGTTCTGTTTCCTTTTTTTTTTTTCCTTCTCATTCTTCGCTTTTCTTGTTTTTTTTGTCGGGGCGGCTCTTTGTGTTGTTTGTATTACCATGTCTCAACAAAGGCCGTTTCAGATGGTGGGTGGTAACAATCCTGGAGATTACAATGACACAACTTTCACCAAAATCTTTGTTGGAGGATTGGCTTGGGAGACTCAAAGAGATACCATGAGACGTTATTTTGACCAATTTGGAGAGATCCTTGAGGCTGTTGTCATCACAGACAAGAACACAGGGAGATCCAAGGGCTACGGATTTGTAAGCACCTTAATCTGTCTATGCCTTCGATTCTTTCTTTTTTTGCGAAGTCATATGTTTTCTTTCGTTTCTTTCTATATGTTACAATAAACATGCCAGTGTGTTTTGGTTCCTAATCAGGTCACATTCAAGGACCCAGAAGCAGCCATGAGAGCATGTCAAAATCCATCACCTGTGATTGATGGAAGGAGGGCAAACTGCAATCTTGCATCTCTTGGCGCACACAAGACTCGGCCACCAACTCCCCAACATGGTTTATCTCTCTCTTTCTCTTTTGTTAGTTTCTTGTTCTCATGCTATTAATATTGATGATATGAAATATATCCGACAAAAAAATTCACCTCCTTATTCCTATGTGAAACTTATCAATCCCTTGAACAGTCAACGAATATTGGATAATGCAACGTGAGTTATGGGTTATGTTCGATGTTTGATTTTTACAGCTCAATGTTTTTTTTTTAATTTCTTTTTCATTTGGATAATTTGTACACAGATTAATGTTTTTAACCTTGTCTTTCCCTAAACATAATTCTTGATCTCTATTTCAACCTTTGCAGGCGACAAGAAGCCCATTCTTCTTGATCTTCTTATTTATTTACTTATATGCTTAACTGAAATGTGGTTTTAGACCCTGGTGATTATGTGGGGCAAAAGAATTTACTAAAGAATAAAAAATACAATTACAGGTACAGGTTCACGAGCAGGGCGGTTTAGACCAGCACCTGGATTGGTGGCTCCACCTGCTTATCATGGCTTCTCATCAAACTATATCCATCAACCCAGCGGTCAATACACATTTCCTTACTCGGCTTCAGCTTATGGGTAGGCATGAATAACACATTAAGAAACTAATGTTAAATATTCTCTTTCCCTAAAGAATTAGATTTACTTGTGGGTTTAACTTATAGGTACACAGGATATTCACAAGACACGATGTATCCTCTGGTTAGTATAAATCTCCCATTAAGTACTCGCACAACAAAATCTATATTCTGATTTCATTGCTTTTCTTGAGCTTAGTATAGAGGCATTTATATTGCAGAACTATTACAATCTTTATGGAGGACAACAATTCTCACCTTACTATGGTACTGCGGCATCGGGCTCACCAGGAATGTTTCACAATTTCTATCCGTTTTATGCACAATATGCACAGAACAGCCAAACTCAAGGGTTTGGAGTTCAATATCCTCAAATGCTACAATACGGCCCATATTTGCCTCAGCATTATGGCATTGCAGGAATCCTGTCACTTCCTTCCTCTATTCCAGCCACAACTTCTAGCACAGGTCGTACTTTTAAAACATATTATCAAATTTATAAAAGAATTGCAATGCCACTTCTTTCCAACTATTTGTCTATTAAAGCAGGTGTTACCACAGCAACAATAGAGGTGACTGGAACAGAAACTGGAACAGGTGCTTCACAAGCCTCTGCAACAGCTCCTGTACCAAATTCATCGACATAATTTGACATTGAGAAGTATAATGTCTTTCTTACAAGACTAACAAGATTCAAAAACATGGTGAAAAGAGTCGAGCAAAAGCGAAAAGAAATGAATAACAAACATATTAAAGACATCACTGATTCAGAAAAGGGATGCCTCATCGGTAGCATAAACAAGAGAAGGAATCCAAGAATCCAGCATCGTAAACGATCATTCAATGGAACGAGCAGCATTTGACAGATAAAGCTTGGTCCACTAACTTCAATTCGTTCATGCTCAACATCATTGCCGTTGTCATCATCATTATCATAATCATCATACTGTTTGGTTTAGGAAGTCTAAGTAGTAGTTAGCATTAGGGAGAAGCCAACAAAAAAAGAAAAAAAAAATCATATTCATTTAAGTATTATTATTGTTATAAGGTAGAAGCCAGATATTGGCTTTGGATTCTACCTAGGATACTAATTGTCAGATGATTATGCCTCGAAATGCATACAGCATCCGAAGGCATAATAACTCTTGTTTATATTTGAAAGTAATTTGGTTCAAAAGATTGATTTTGTATCTTTGAACCAAGACTGATTGGTCAAGAAAAGGCCGAGCTCGGATGGCTCGGCCATTAACTTGTAATTTCTTTCTTCATTTTGCATGATTTTTAAGATAGGGTGAGTTGGAAAAAGAACATGCGTCTGCCCCTCTCTCTCTCTCTCTCTCTCTCCATCGTTTTGTTCTTTTTACAGATGATCATCTTCTTTACATCGCTTTCAGTCGGCATTCTTTTATTTTTCCAAATCCTTCTTTCTTTGCATGACTGCATGTGTTTGGAAGAATTGGAATCCAAGGGGATCTCAATCTCATTCTCAGAAAGCTGGTCAATGGGAATGGTATGTTGTTACCTTTCCTTGTTTCAAAGTTGAGCATGCTGCTCCATCAGATATATATCCACTTTCCAATGGTTCGAAAACTCCGTGTCAAGCGTGGAAACTTCTAGAATTATCCCGAAGCAAACCCAACCCAACATATGTCGTAATATCAAAAATACAATAATTAAGTGTTTAGAAATGACTCAATTTTTTTTATTTATATATTTAATAATTTTATTTCACAACAAATTAAACTTCAAAGAACACTTCAATTCTAAAATATACAAGTAATAATATTAAATTTTAGATAAAAAATATTATTATCAGTTATCTTTTAAATGAAAATTATAAATAATAATATATAAACAAATTCAAGATATTTTGAGTATTAAATTATAATTAATATATAATAAATTAAAAAAATTTTAATTAGTTTTTTTTATTTTAAAAATATAAATAATATTTTATAATTTTAAATTTTAAATTTTTTAGAGTGTGCAATAAATATCATTTCTCAAACTGAAAAGCCCATATGTCGAAATTTGTCCAAGACCATAGGCCTGGTCCGCTAGAAGCATGTGACAGGAGCCCAAGCCTTTGCTAGGTACAATGCAGAGTTTGACGAAGTCTATATTAGCCCATTGACCAAGAAGGAGATGGTGCTGGACCAGCAAGGATTACAAATCCTGAACACGTGATATTTTAGTTTTATTTGTGGATGAAGCACTGAGCTATCTCAACGAGCTTAAAGCAACGCCTGCTCGAGCGCGCCCTCCGACACCAGGTAACGACGACTTGGAACCCGGAGCCTTAAACTACGCTGCCGCAAATTGTAATTATAGAAGACAAGTTAAGCAAATATGGCATGTGGTTCTGTTTGTTTTTATTTGTCATTGGTTGTGGTTGAATGAATGTGGGTGGCATCACACGTTCGATGAAATGTGTGAATGAGATATGGAAATGCAAACGGAATTGGGATATCAGCCAATACAGTAGAGCTAATCTAAAGGGCAATGCACTATGAGTATTAGATGGCCAAGGCTTTTAACACCTACTCACCTTTCTCAGATTATACAGAAGCAGAAAAACCCATTAACAGCTCTTCAGATTTTCAAGGAAGCCAAGCAGAAATATCCTAATTATCGACATAATGGTCCGGTTTATGCCACCATAATTGGCATTCTTGCAAATTCAAATCGAATCACGGAAATGAAAGAGGTTATTGATCAGATGAAAAACGATTCATGTGAGTGTAAGGATTCAGTTTTTGCCAACGCAATCAAGACATACGCAAGAGCTGGACTTTTAAACGAGGCCGTCTCTCTTTTTAAAAACCTCTCGCAATTCAATTGTGTGAATTGGACTCAATCTTTTAATACACTTCTGAATGAAATGGTGAAAGAGTCTAAGCTTGAAGCTGCTCATCGTCTTTTCTTGGAAAGTTGTTACGGATGGGAAGTGAAGTCGCGTGTTCAGTCTTTGAATTTGCTAATGGATGTCTTATGTCAGCGTAAACGTTCTGACCTAGCATTGCATGTTTTTCAAGAGATGGATTTTCAGGGTTGTCATCCAGATAGAGACAGTTATCGTATCTTAATGAAGGGTTTATGTAGTGATGGGAGAATAAATGAGGCCATTCACTTGTTATATTCTATGTTTTGGAGGATCTCTCAAAAGGGTAGCGGTGAAGATATTGTTATTTATAGGACTCTGTTATTTGCATTATGCGATAAAGGGCAGATTCAAGAGGCAGTGGAGATTCTTGAAAAGATTTTAAGGAAGGGACTTAAGGCTCCTAAAAGTCGTTGCCATTTTGATCTTAGTTCATGCAATAATGCCGAAGATACAGAAGTTGCTAAGCAATTGATTAATAAAGCTTTGATCAGAGGTGGGATTCCCAGTTTGGCTAGTTATAGTGCAATGGCTGTTGATCTGTATAATGAGGGTAGAATTGTTGAGGGTAACAAAGTGCTTGACGAAATGCGGATTAAAGGCTTTTGGCCATCCCTTGTAATTTATGAGGCAAAGTTGGCTGCTTTTTGTAAGGAAGGTATGATTGACGAAGCAGTTAAGTGGATTGAAGAAGAGATGATGAAAGGATCTTTTGTACCTACTGTTAGAGTGTATAATATCTTGTTGAAAGGCCTATGTGATGTTGGGAATTCAGCAGCTGCCGTTGGTTATTTGAAGAAGATGTCTAAGCAGGTTGGCTGTGTTGCTAACAAGGAAACTTATGGTATCTTAGTGGATGGGTTGTGCAGAGATGGTAGATTTCTCGATGCGAGTAGGGTTTTGGAGGAGATGTTGATTAAATCATATTGGCCTTGTGATGAAACTTACAATGTTCTTATAAGGGGTCTTTGCTCAGTAGGCAAGCAATATGAAGCTGTGATGTGGTTGGAGGAGATGATCAGCCAGGCTAAGCTGCCAGAGCTTTCTGTGTGGAGCTCTTTGGTAGCATCCGTATGTTACAACACGGCTGACATGAACATTTGCTGCAAGACATTTGAGCAGCTGAGCAATTGTTTATAGCTCAAACTGGGTCCATTGTTATATGAAGCATTTTTCATGCATAATTTTGTTGGAACTGGTTATGGGAATTTCGTATGAGTGGAACTTCCAAAGTTGAGCAAATCTAGAAGCAGCAAATATACGGCATTAGCAAATAAAGTGAAGTTTCTGTTGCCTCAGAGTTCAATAACATTTCTTTCAAATCTCTTTCGCATGGTCATATTTCTAGTGGTTGATGGGGCTTTTTGGAGGGAAAATGATTTTAGAAGGTAACAAGTTTAATTACAGTTACAATATTTTGGGCGACATTTGTCATTTGTGGCATACTTATGTAGCATGTTGGACATGGTGCCTTCCTTCTCATGCGAGGACAGAACAATGTCATTTGTAGAGACCCAAGTAATTGGAGAACGATGTGCATGCAGCGATGGAAATAGCATAACTCTTAAGCTGATATTAATACAAAGTGATGCAATAAATTGGCATTGACAAAATTTCGTAACCTCCTTATTTAATTCGTGGGTCAGTCTCTTAATTCTATGCGTCTTTGTTCTTGATGTGTTTGCCATGACCATGGGGACATCCGCCATGGCAGGAACAGAAAATAACTACGCATTTGCATAATAAAGAAAGACAACATTGGGGTTCTAACAATATTCTCAAAAATAATGAAAACAGAACAGGAATGTTGTTTAATTTTTTTTTTTATAAAATTAATTAAAGCAATAGTAATGGTTTTGGTTCGGTGAAAATATTGATTTTATTAGGGAACAAACGATTGTCTTAATAACTACCCTTCACTTCAGAAGCCGAAGCAATGAAACAATTTGGTTTATAATGCATGGTCCAAATGGGCCGGCGACCTAAGCCCAACTTGGGCCCAATATAAACTCTTTAAAAGTCATTGGTGCGCGCTATCACAAACCCTAGCATTGCTTTGGAGCGGCGCAGCAAAGGGCACGGAGTAACCAGTGGCAGAGCTCATCTCCTGAGGTAACGAACTATTCTCTCCTTTTCTACCGGAGCGAAAGCTTGTACTCTTATCTAAGCTAATTTCGTTTTAGAATCATGTTTTTCTTTTTGATTTCATTTTTCGGATGAACAGAGTTTTTATTTGTATGTTTTTATTGCTGTTCGTATTTTATTTTGATTTCTTATTCTTTTTTTGTGTTAAATTATAGTTAAACGATGTCGGTCTCGGAGTTGGCTTGCACTTACGCTTGTTTGATCCTTTATGACGATAACATCGCTATTACTGTATCCTTATCGACATATTTATACGCTTAATTGCCATTTTTGATTAAGCATTTTTTTGTACTTTTGTATGGGGACTTTGTGGAATCTAATTATATGCATAGACCTAGGCGTATTTTGTGCGTGAGAAATTGATTTTATGACTCTTAAACGTCTGTGACCTTGGGTTTTGTTGTTCTACTGTTTTTAAATTGCTCATTGTTAAGGTTATGCTGACTAAAAGAATTAAAAACTAGTGTTGAACTTTCCGCATCCCGTTCATCTCTACAATTTGTTGGAGCTCAACCAAAATCAGTCAGAACATGAGTGACTAATTTCTTTGTGATGATGATATTGATTCCTGTGTCAAATAGTCTTCTTTTTTCTGGAAGATGTGTCTGGGTGTTTCCCTTAAGAAGTTAATAGGCAGAAAAGATTGCACAATTGGTGAAGGCGGCCAATGTGCCTGTTGAATCATATTGGCCTGGCTTGTTTGCTAAGCTTGCTGAGAAGCGAAACCTTGAAGATCTTATAATGAATGTGGGGTCTGGTGGTGGTGGTGCTGGTGTTGCTGTTGCTGCCCCTGTTGGAGGTGCAGGTGGGGCTGATGCAGCTGCTCCTCCACCTGAGGAGAAGAAGGTAATTGTAATGCTTTCTTCATTATTAGTTACAATCAGTAATGAATCTTTTGTCTTGGATTTGTGGGTTTTGCTTTGACTGATACATGTTTCCTTTTTGGGTAATTTCACAGGAGGAGCCCAAGGAGGAAAGTGATGAGGATATGGGCTTCAGCTTGTTTGATTAGGAGCTCCTTTCAATATGTTTTGGTCCTGTGCTGCTTCAGTATTCTTGAGTTGAGTTTTCTTTCTGATCGCCTAGTATTTGCATGTGTTGATTTAAAGTATAGGTAACTGCAAGTAAATGAAGTGTTAGTTGTTTTGGTTCTACATACTATGTGGTTGAGATACTGGCTATATATAAATATTGTTGGTTAATTTTTGTTCATTTTGTTGGCAATTGCTGATTTGATTAGTTTTTATGCCTTTGATTGATTGATAATTTGTTCTTGTTAGAATGTCTGATAGACCCGTAGATATGAGCTTGGAAGCTATTACATTTAGTTGTCTTAAGACAGTTTTACCTGCAATTCTGCGGAAGTTGTGGTATTCCGGTTATGGATTTTTTTCCCTCCATGACTTTGGTCAGTGTTTGCATATGTTGCAGCCATTGATGGAATGTTATATCTTAATCGCTGACATATTAATTGAAAGTAATAGAGAGTTTGTGGAGTATTGTCATGGAAAAGCAAGTTAATACTGTGTATACTGGAAATTATGGACAATGCACTTCCAATGAGTGTTTTAAGTCACCACGGAAATTGTGATTAGTATTTGTACCAAGAAAAATGGAAATTATCGAGAGTGGTGTGCGTTCCATTGGAGCATTTTGATCTGGTGAAGCAATCTTGATTTATTGATGGCTAATAAGTGGTTTCTATTACGAGGAACACATGGGAAGGGTGATGGCTGATAAGTGGTTTCTATAACAAGAAACGCACCAGAAGGGTAGAGAGAAACCAAAGCGGCCTTAATCTGTTAATTTGATATGGAGTACACGGGCCATTTTCTTCCCCGAAATTGTGTTTGTTGGGAGGCAAGCAATTTTTCCCCGGCATTGCGAATGTTTGGAGGGAAGCAAATGCTAGCAAGAGTTGGGATCAAACTGTGAAGGCTTTTGTATTGGAAAACATTTCTGGTTGTAATCATGGTTAAACAGTAGAAACAGACGAAGATTATTGTAGCCCGAGGGAGTGCAACATTTTCCTTAGCAAGAGAAGCAATTTCAATATATAGGAGGTGGTATAAAGCACGTTAATCCCATAATTCAAGTCACAAGTGGAACAACAATAAAAACATTGGTTGTGTGATCGATAAAATCAAAAGATGGGAGATTGAGAAGTTCAGAGTGGGCAAATGGAAATTTTCCTTGGTAAGCAATATTGTGGATACAAAGAACAACCTGGAAAGATAATTAATCAAGCACAATAAAGGTTTTGCATTACTTTATAGACTCGGCCAGATTTTTTTCGCTTAGCAAATGTAAGCAAGGGAGCTTACTCTGGCTCTCTTATGCATCTCTTTGGCACTTTGTGCATGTAACCAGGGAGAAGGACAGTATGCCAGTCGTGGGCAACGAAAGCAACATCTTCACCAACAGAGGCTGCCATTTATGGGACTTGAAAACAATATTTATTTTATTTTTATATTGATTTCATCGAAACTCAATTGGTCTTAAGCGAGAGTTCAACCACCCAGTCCACTTAGCTTCAGAATAATAAGTCGTAAACAACATAAACTACAACCCTGTATAAATTAGCGAGTAAATTTTCTTTTAAGAGAAGATTTGTCCTAAGCTTAAAGCACTTAATCATCACATGGTATCTCTGTAGCTTGGGATATAAAGCAGATTCATTCAATGAAACAGTGATTACTATCCCTTGCAAAATTTGGTTGAAATGAAATGGCTGTCTTTTTAATTTCAGTTGGAATGGAACCCCACTTAGGAAGGAATTGTTTCTCTTATTTGTTTGCTTTTCACCGGTTACCTACCCCTTCCATGTAGCGACGGCCAAGCCAAATACCCAGAAGAAGAAGAAGAAGAAGATGAAGAAGTGGATAATAAACTCATTATTTTTTATTATATTATTTTCCTATAATAAAATAATTTAATAAAAATATTATTTATTAATTCCCATCGTCAATTTTATTTACAAGACAAAAGAAAACAAGTAATGACCAAGAAGCTTGCCAGCACAGAGTCGCTCATGGAACTCGATGTAGACTCCTTCCTCGACTCACATCTCTCCTCCGATTCCGATGAGGAATCCAGTTCGGTCCCTCACCGCACTCTAGACGAAATCCTCAACGACTCCGATTCATCCACGCAATCTTCCCCGACTCCATCGGTAACATCTTCCTTTTCTCACTCGGATCTCCCCCTATCCAAACCTCAGCTTAAAAACGACGCGGCTTCTTCTCAAGATAAACCGACTTCACAACCTAGTTCTTTCACTCGGGTCAAAAGTAGCGAATTTTCAGGCGATTCGATATGGAGAGTTCCTTCGTCGTCTTCGAGACAATTGCCATCGCTGTTCGGGGGAGTGAGATCGAATGCGAAGCCTGGGGCGGCGCTTGCGGCTGCCGCTGCAGCGTCGCGTCAGGTGCCGACTCCGCATGCGGCCGCGATAAAGTCACGGAGGGCAGGAAGAGAAACGCTTCAGAAGGCTCTGGATGGTGATTATCACGAGATTGTTTCGGTTTCTTCAACTGAAATTAGCGTGTCGGGCGACAAATTGGAGGAATATGACGAGAAAATGGGTGATTTTCAATCTGCTCAAGTTCGTGTTAGCATCGAATCATTGAATTTGCTTAGTAGTAAAGATGAGGATACTAAATCAGAATCTAATGATCATGAAGAATATATTAATACTAGTTCTAATTTGAATACTGACCAGCTAGTTGGTTCTTCGCTAATTGTCGAGGAGGATTTGAATTTGAGTGAAAAATCGAAAATTGCTGGTTCACATGATGATAATGATATTGACAGAGATACAATTCTTTTCCCTGCTACTGGTGACGAAGATTCTAAGTTTTCGAATGCTAATCTTTCTAATGAGAATAGTGTTTCAGCTTTACACGAGTCTGATGACGATGTACAACCAGAGGAATATTTGGCAATGCCTACGCAGGAGATGGAGAATTTGGACCAGCGTATGTCTGGCTGTAAAGTTGATGCGGTTGGAATTGATGGCGGTGATGATGCCAGTTCAATAAGTGACATCTCAGAGCTTGTTGAAGAGAGAATTGGACAATTAGAGAGTGAGATGACTAGTAGAAGAGCTGAAAAGAAATTACAGCCTTCCTTGAAGCCTCTTGAAGTCGCTGAAGAACTTGAGAAAAGGCAGGCTTCTACTGGTTTGCATTGGGAAGAGGGTGCAGCTGCTCAGCCCATGAGGCTTGAGGGTGTGCGAAGAGGGTCAACTACATTGGGATACTTTGATGTCAATGCCAATAATGCTGTCACACAGACTATTTCGTCCCAGGCATTTAGGCGTGATCATGGTTCCCCACAAGTCTTGGCAGTGCATCTTAATTTTATTGCTGTTGGAATGTCTAAAGGGGTGATTGTTGTTCTACCTAGTAAATACTCTGCTCATCATCGGGACAACATGGATTCAGAGGTTTGCTTTCCTTTTCTGTGATTCTTTGCATCTTCACAATAGAGTTTAGAAATGCCCTAGCTATTTAACTGATTGTACCGATGAAGATCATGACGAAGAATTTTGAATAAATCAATGAAATTATAAAAAAGGGTCTATGTATGATGTTGTAGGCCTTGTTACCATGGTGGGAAGGAGCATTTTTTTTTCCCATTAACGTCTGACCATTACAGTTTAGAAAAGATAGAATATTTGAGTTAAAGACAGAAATGAGTTAAAAGTGGCATAAGTAGAATTCTAATAAATACTAACAAGAAATATCTCTCTACTAGTAAGTTTACATGGGATCCACTGGTTGATGAAGAATTTGCTGTTACTGGTTTTTAACTTTTCTAAAGAGAAATTTTTCTACTCAATACATTTTTATCTATAAACTTGACCTCAATATTCTGTTTTCAATTATCTATATTCGATATATCATATATAGTGTATGTAGAAACTTAAATTGATGCAAATCATTTATGTAGTCAATATTAGTAGCCAATTTTTCTCCTACATGTTTGAAGGATTTAATTAATCTTCAAAATTATGTAATTCTTTTTTCTTAGCCATGCCTCAAATAAATTGCTTGCTTTCCATTTCTGCAAATTACCATTTCATGTCAGAGGGAAAATGGCCCCCGCTTGTTTTTTATGACTTCTGTCAGTAAAAAATTGCTTGATACTACAATATGAGAACCTCGTATAGCATCTTGAAGTCAAGAAATTTTGCATGGAAAATGATGGAAATGTACGAGTTTTGAGAGTATCTAATGTAGAAAGTTCAATTATGTTTTTAAAAAGGACGTGCACTCAGCTGAGAATTTGCTGGTTCTTTTCCACAGTTGTATTTCAGTCATGCTTTTGTTGATTACATGTCCACAAGATTACTGTTTTGATCCCAGATAGTCCTCACAACTTTTGCCTAGCGTAGAGATGTCACCAAAATAGAACTCATTTAGGTTGATAATTGTTACTCAACTTTAACATGCTGGAACAAACTTTCCAACTGTTAATTTGAGTTGTACGGTAGACTCAATGATTTTGGGAGTTTCAGTTTGCAGAATTTGTCATTAACATATCAAGTTGTCAAGTACCTGGATTTTGTGGTTGTGGTCAAGTTGAGCTTCTGACCTGCTACATATATTTCAGATGCTGATGCTTGGTTTGCTAGGAGTTCGGTCTAATGCCCCTGTAACTTCAATGTGCTTCAATCAGCAAGGAGACCTGCTCTTAGCTGGTTATGGTGATGGTCATCTTACTGTTTGGGATGTGCAGAGGGCATCTGTAGTGAAAGTTATTACTGGAGAACACACTGCACCTATAGTGCATACGTTGTTTCTAGGGCAGGATTCTCAAGTGACACGCCAGTTTAAAGCAGTTACTGGTGATAGTAAGGGCCTGGTTCTGTTACATTCTTTCTCAGTGGTTCCCTTGCTAAATAGGTTCTCCATCAAGACACAGGTAAGAAATCTGTCTGTTCAAAAAGGGTTTTTTTTTAATCGTTTTGTACTTGTGTTTATTCATAATTGAGAAATAACGGTCAGTGGTTTTATCCTATTCAAGTTAATAATGTAATGTTGTTTACAAAATTAGTGTCTCCTCGACGGACAAAAAACAGGCATTGTACTGTCAGCTTCACCTCTTCTTTTCGATGAATTTTCCGGAGGTGCTTGCTTGTCCTCTCAGGGAAATTCTACTTCTTCAGCTAGTGGTATTGGTAGTATGATGGGAGGAGTAGTTGGGGCAGACACAGGTTGGAAACTCTTCAATGAAGGATCCTCTTTGGTTGAAGACGGTGTTGTCATATTTGTCACCTACCAAACTGCGCTGGTGGTATGAAGTCAGATGATTGCACAAATTCCATGTATTTATTGTATTGACTATTGGTGTCTTCTTCTTTTGGACATTTCTCATTCACAATGAGTTAAAGACTTTTGTCTTCATTGCAGGTGAGACTTACCCCCACTTTAGAAGTCTATGCACAACTTTCTAGGCCAGATGGGGTCCGTGAAGGTTCCATGCCATACACTGCTTGGAAATGCATGACACCTTCTCATAGTTCTTTAACAGGTATAAATTATCTGAGTTTGTTAAAATTCATGTTGGCAGCTTGCTAAGATGTAAATGTGCTGCAGAAAAAATTCCGGTGGAAGAAACAGAGAAAGTTTCATTGCTTGCAATTGCTTGGGATCGGAAAGTTCAGGTTGCAAAGTTGGTCAAATCAGAGCTTAAAGTATATGGGAAGTGGTCCCTTGACAGTGCAGCAATAAGTGTGGCTTGGTTGGATGATCAGGTATTTTCAAATTATTTGTTTGTCTTCTCTCATGTGCATTTAAATCACTCTGGTTTCTAATTATTAATTAATTTCCTTCACTTTCTAATTTATGTTTATTGCATTGTGCATGCGGGTAAAATTAATATATATTTTTTTGGCTGATTGAGGTTGCATTTCTTTTGCAGATGCTGGTGGTTCTTACGCTGACAGGACAGCTTTATTTGTTTGCTAAAGATGGAACTGTAATTCATCAAACAAGTTTTGCTGTTGATGGTTCCGGAGGTGATGATCTTGTTGGATATCATACCCTATTCATGAATGTTTTTGGGAACCCTGAGAAATCCTATCACAATTGTGTGGCTGTAAGAGGAGCTTCTATATATGTACTTGGTCCTATGCATCTTCTTGTTTCCCGCCTTCTTCCGTGGAAGGAACGAATTCAGGTTCTGCGAGGAGCAGGTGACTGGATGGGTGCGTTGAATATGGCCATGACACTTTATGATGGCCAAGCTCATGGTGTTATTGACCTTCCCAGAACCCTGGATGCTGTACAGGAGGCCATAATGCCTTATCTGGTAGAGTTGCTATTATCATATGTAGATGAAGTATTTTCTTATATTTCTGTGGCATTTTGCAACCAACTGGAGAAATTGGAACAACTTAATGAATCACAAAGTAGAGGCAGTTCTGTCCACACTGAAATAAAAGAGCAGTTCACCCGTGTTGGTGGCGTTGCAGTCGAATTCTGTGTCCATATCAAAAGGACTGACATCCTTTTTGATGAAATTTTCTCAAAATTTGTGGCTGTTCAACATAGAGGTATTTTCCCTGTCAATGTAACATAGAGGTATTTTCCGTATCAATGTCTACTTGATTTAAATGCTTCTTCTGAACTCTGTCTTAAGTTTGATGTGAAACTTTGATCAGGGTTAATATATTTCAAAGTTAAAATGTGACCATATTGGGGGATTGATTCAATGATTCAGAGTGATGGTCTCTGTTGCAAAAGAAGTTTCATGATCAAATGAAAAAAGGCTTAAAAATTAGGTTACTGTGGTCTTTGAGATTGAAGTTAATCACATTAAACTTCATACTCAACTTCGAATTGGATTTCCAGCTGTGTATAATATTATGAGCTAGCAATTATTCTTACTAATATACATTGTTACGTACTTGGCTGAGATAATTTGTATTGACTGGTCAATAAATGATTTTTTCCTTTTAACTACTTGCTTTACTATTTTCTAGACACATTTCTGGAGCTTTTGGAGCCTTATATTCTGAAGGACATGCTTGGGTCTCTACCTCCTGAGGTACTGCTTATTGCCAAAACTACAAAAAAATTTTTGTCCATGGTGAGTTCTATTATACACAATAATTTTCATTTTTTTTCTTAAAGATTATGCAAGCTCTGGTAGAGCATTATAGCAGCAAAGGATGGTTACAGCGAGTTGAACAATGTGTCCTTCATATGGACATTTCTTCTTTGGACTTCAATCAGGTCATACAACAATTTGATTTCATTTCATATTGGAAAACAAATAAACTTTTTGTTCTAAATGCTGTAGGCATATATATCAATATACTGTAGGTTGTCAGGTTATGCCGAGAGCATGGACTGTATGGTGCTTTAGTGTATCTTTTCAACAAAGGATTGGATGATTTTCGAGCCCCTTTAGAGGAGCTGTTAGTAGTTTTACGAAATAGTCAAAGAGAAAGTGCTTCTGCTCTTGGGTACGTTGCCTTGTATGAAAGACTTGTGTTCTAGTTATTGAATAGGGAAAGCTTCTGTTCTTGTTTAGCTTGTTTTCTTATTTCAAGTCATTTCAACATTTATATATTTGGTAATAATTGCTTTATGCAACTTGATACTGTGGGAAATTCCACGAGTTTTACTTAATTATGAAGAAGTGTGTGTGTGTATTAGCTATGACCATTGCATAATGTAAAATTATACATTTAAAGCTTCAATCAAGGAATTTAAGGGCTGCTAATTACCTTATTCTATCAAGCCTGTGATTTGGGGTACTAATGGACTCCAGTGGAGACGAGTCAATTTGAATTTAACTAATGTCAAAGCTTTCTGCCTTTTATATTACATCAATCTGATCTGAGGAAATCATATTGGGATGTAGTAGCTGATTATTAGGATACATTACATGAGTGTGGTCAATTTTACCAATGCGATAGCTGATGCAGTTTGCACAGTTTTGTAGAGTTCACAGCACACAATGAAAAGATACATTTTCTCAGCTGGGGTACTGTAATGGATGGATTAAATATATATGTGGCAGTTTTTTTTTTAGGTTTATTTTTCTTCAAAATGCCTGGGTTTTCTGACAAAGATACTTAAAGAATTCGTTGTTTTCACCACAATTTTTAATCCCTTTGTTGACTTATAGTTATTTCATTGAGAACATACTTTCAAGTTGAATCACAAAACCCTATATATTGAATATCTTGTTTGTCTTTGTCTTTGTATAATATTTTTTTTCTTTGGTTGATGGTCATTGTTGTGATTACTTGTAAGTTCTCATTTCTTATTACTTTCTTGTTAACAGGTACAGGATGCTTGTGTATCTGAAGTATTGCTTTCAAGGTCTTGCTTTTCCACCAGGTATGGCTTGAATCTCATCAATGATAAATTGGACCATCAAAAAAGATCCTGTTTTTTGCACTGGATTCATCTTAGCTGTATGCACCTTAAATATGGACTGAACTAGGAAATTGAATTTTATTGCAAGCTATTACTTAATATTGAAGTTTTTGCTGGAGAAAACTAATCAGTTTAAGCTGTTGATTCTTTAATCCACTTGTGGACTGGTGACCAATGCAGAATGAATTTTCTCATACGAAATGATAATTTGTTGTCACATTTTAACGGTGTTGCATTGAATAGTAGAAATTTTGTTTCTTGTCAAATATGTATGGCACTCAACATATTAACGACACTTTGAGAAAGGAAATGACCAGTTTCTCTTTTGAGGTTGTTCAAGTACATGCACTGTGGTCAAACTTCATGTAATGACAATGCACTGGAGCTAACCTGCTTCTGCAATTAGCATTATGTTTGAAGCTGTAACACTTGTACAGCTCTTTTTTTTTTTAAAAAAAAAAACCCCTTTGCTATTAGGTAATATCATGGTTCTGATCAAAGACACTCGGCATTATTTTCTGTATTTTCAGGGCATGGAACTCTTCCTTCCAAACGCTTGCCATCTCTTAGAACAGAACTGGTGCAGTTTTTATTGGAGGAATCTGACACTCAAAATTCACAAGCAGCCCCAAGATTATCATGTGGGGGGCCATATCTGAACCTCTATCATCTTTTGGAATTAGATACTGAAGCTACTTTAGATGTTCTCAGATGTGCTTTCATAGAAGAGATAATCCCAAAATCTGACTTCTCTTCAAATGATTCAGCTAATGCTAATATGGAGCCTAACAAGAAAACTAATTTGGTGGCAGAATGTCATAATATGTTAGTTCAGAATACTGTAAATGCTCTTGTTCATGTTCTTGAGAAGGATATCTCTCAAACAGATGGGCCTGCTAGCAACAATAGTGATTGTGGATCAGAAGAAGCATGGCCATCAAATAAAGATTTAGGTCACATATTTGAGTTCATTGCATACTATGTTGCTTGTGGAAGTGCTAATGTCTCAAAAAGCGTGTTAAGTCGGATTTTGCAGTACTTGATATCAGAAAAGAATTTTCCACAAAATAATCCTGTGCATAGTATTGAAACTTCTAAAAGAAGAGAAAAGCAAATGCTTGCACTCCTGGAAGTGGTGCCAGAGACTGATTGGAATGCATCTGATGTGTTACAACTATGTGAGAACGCACACTTTCACCAGGTATCTTTACTATGCACCATTCTGAATACATTTATGTGGAGCATATAGGCACTATTTATGAATTTCTGTTCCAGTGTTTCTTACTTTTTGGCATTGTTCTCATTTTCAGGTATGTGGTCTGATTCACACCATCAGACATAACTATCTTGCTGCTCTAGACAGCTATATGAAAGATGTTGATGAACCCATTCATGCCTTCTCTTTCATTAATGGTACATTAGTACAGTTGAGTGAAAATGAATGTGCTGCTTTCAGCGCAGCAGTCATCTCTCGGATTCCAGAGCTGGTTGGCCTAAGCCGGTGATGCTTTTAATCAATCTTAAGAGTTATTGTCAATCTTTGCTTCTTATATTGGCTAATGTGTATAACTTTCTCTTATTTCTTACTTCTTCCCTTATAGATACCATGCTCTTTTGATCTTTTGCAGACAGGCCACATTCTTCTTAGTTATTGACCAATTCAGCAATGAAGCTTCACATATCCTCTCAGAACTTCGCTCACATCCAAAAAGCCTTTTCCTTTATCTGAAGACAGTTTTTGAGGTTCACTTACATGGAACCATCAACTTATCTTATTTAATAAAAGATGATATTTTGAATGTTGCTAATGGGAAAAGGGTGAAATATCTGTCGGAAGGACTGGAAGCTTACGTGAAAAGAATCTCTGTTCTCCCTACATTGCTGCGAACTAACCCTGTTCATGTGACTGATGATATGGTTGAGCTTTACTTGGAGGTGAGCACTTTTATAATTCAGCCAATTTGATTGAATACCATCTTCCTCTCCCACCTTTCCTTGCCTTTATGAGCATGTGCATGGAGTGACAGCATATGGCATTGTACTCCCCATTGTAATTTGATCTTCTATGTTGTGGTAAACCTCTTAGGACAAGTGCTCAGTAGGAGAGAATAAGAAACATAAATAATTGAAAATTTTAAATGCTTTGTAAACAATTTTTTTTCTTCAATTTGGATGTGTGGTACAGATCTTATTTTGTAAATCTGCTACAGTAGACCTTGAGTTCAATTGTATTAACTTCTGCATAGTTTGACAATTAAGAGTTCTGTATTCTGTAACTCTGCTTGTTTCATGGCATCTAATTTGTCATATTGGTGCACTTTTTCCACTAACATTTACTCTGGAAGCACCTTGTCACTACAAGAAAATTGGGGTTCTAATTATAATGAACTTTATTTTTGCAGCTATTATGTAAGTATGAACGCGATTCAGTTCTCAAATTCTTAGAAACTTTCGATACCTATCGGGTGGAATATTGTTTACGCCTGTGCCAGGAATATGGGATCACAGATGCAGCTGCATTTTTATTAGAAAGGGTTGGTGATGTTGGAAGTGCTCTTTTACTTACACTTTCTGGACTCGATGACAAATTTATTAAGCTTGAGACTGCTGTGGAAAGTGTAGTTCCTAGAGTGGTTTCAACTGGATCACGCAGTGTAGCACATTTCAGCACCATTTTAAATATGGAGGAGGTTTGTAGAGTGATATCCTCTGTATAAGTGCAAGCAAGAATGTAATTTGTGCAGGATGGAGGAATTTTTTGGCAATTTAATAATTCATGTGATGCTTCTCTTACAGGTAAAAGACATAATTCATATATTGCATGCTTGTATTGGTTTGTGCAAGCGGAACACTCCTCGTTTGAATCCAGAAGAGTCGGAAACGCTTTGGTTTACATTACTTGATTCGTAAGTTCCAAATATCGTTTACATGTTTTTGCTTTCATTTTATAAATTGAAAAGCTAGATCTGTGGTTGCATGTAAAAATCAATTGCATTTTAATCATGATGATGTCAAAGATATTCCATTGTCGTAATGTGCAATAGATGTCCAAACTTGTACTGATAAAATAAGAATGGAAGGGTGAGATTCCAGAGTTACCTTCTATGAAACTCAACCCAAAAAGGTAGAGAAATGACAGCAACAGTAGACTGGTATAAAGGGTTAGGTTCCCCTAGCATGTGGAGAGTTTGTTCTTTGTGCGATTTTGCTATAGAAAATTTTAGAAATTTCTGCTAGATTTTTGCTTGTAATTTGTTTGTCACTGCAGCTTACAGTCTTGCTTGTCTATTAAAAGCTAAATTTGGAACCTATTTTCCTAGCTAAAAGAGGTGAGGGAACCGCTTTTTTTGTCCAGCTATTTCTGATGCTTTTTATGTTCTGAATTCTGTTACAGGTTTTGTGAGCCTTTGATGGGTTCATATAACGATGAAAGTGTATCTGAAACAGAAAATGGTTCCAGAGTGCTAGAGGAGCCGCTGGGCTCACAAGAGGATGAAGAGGCATGCATTATCAAGTGGAGAATCTCAAAATCCCATAGGGGTGTTCATATCTTGAGGAAGTTGTTTTCTCTGTTCATCAAAGAAATTGTTGAAGGAATGATAGGATACGTACATCTTCCAACCATAATGTCAAAGCTCCTCTCTGATAATGGTAGCCAGGAATTTGGTGACTTTAAACTTACCATATTGGGGATGCTCGGGACATATAGTTTTGAAAGAAGAATTCTGGTATGTCCACAACGACTTAGATGCCTGCTTTATAGCTAGGATTTGTTTTATGGAGTTTATCCCTTAAATTCATGCAGTCAAGCTTAAAATTGCATCTTTGTTGAGCTTTATATTCCAGCTGGCATGATTAAATTCTACAGATTCTTTGTTGGACTCAAAATTTGCAATTATTATCCTTCATATGCATTCATTTAAGTTCAAAAGCATTAATGAAGCCCCAAAAAGTAACATGGTTCATTGGAATCAGTATATTTGTCATGCATTGTTAGTGTCAAAATTGGCACCAAGGAATATAGTTTGATTAATTGCAAATAAGTGATTTTCATGCTAATTTGAATGTTTTTACTTTCTTTGTTCAGGATACTGCCAAATCTTTGATAGAGGATGATACATTCTACACCATGAGTGTACTCAAGAAGGGGGCCTCTCATGGGTATGCCCCCCGGAGTTTATTATGCTGTATATGTAATTGCCTTCTCACAAAGAATTCTTCTAGTTTCCGTATTCGAGTTTTTAGTTGTGGTCATGCAACTCATATTCATTGTGAACTGTCTGAAAATGAGTCATCTAGTAGGGCTTCCTTATCCGGATGTCCCCTTTGTATGCCGAAGAAGAATAGTCAAAAGTCTAGAAATAAATCATTTCTATCAGAGAGTGGTCTAGTGGGTAAGTTCTCATCAAGACCGCAGCCAGCATTTGGACATACATTGCACTCCCATGAAGGCGATACATTAGAGAACTCCTACGGAGTTCAGCAATTATCACGGGTAAATCAATCTCAGTTGCTTTCTAGTTGTTTCTGTTTCCTATACTTTCTAGTGATTGATAACTTACCAAACTGAACTCGGATGTTGCAGTTTGAGATCCTAAACAATCTTCAGAAGGACCAGAGATTAGTTCAGATAGAAAACATGCCTCAGTTAAAGCTTGCACCTCCAGCTGTTTATCATGAAAAAGTGAAAAAAGGAACTGATCTCTTAACTGGAGAAAGTAGTGGTGGTGATGCAAATATAGAAAGACCAAGTAAAAACAGGCAACTGAGGGAGCTGAAATTGAAGGGATCATCTCTTCGGTTCCCGTTAAGATCCAGCATATTTGGTGAGTTTCTGTTGTTATTTGCGTAAATTTGCTACATATTTGTGGTGTCCCATTATCAGTATCACAAATGGTGAATGCTTTTGTAGGCAAGGAGAAGACGAGCAGACGATGATACACTGGATGTGTACAGACACTAACATACCATACCACATACTGAATCCCACCAGTGGAACTATATAAATTATGCATGTATATTACGTAGAAGTATATATTTTTTGGTAGAGTGTTGATCGAATTTTCATCCTCCTGGGTTTTTGAGGCTTTACCTTCTGGTCTTTTTTTTTTTTTTTTTTTTTTCCTTTTCTCCGATGCAGAGATTATTTTGATTGATAGTCCTTGTAGTTCCTAATGACGCAGAACTAGTGTTTTGATATAGTGAGAGATGGGATATTACTGGAAAAGATTTTGATCATGGACAACTTTGTGTGAATTTGGCATACCAATTTACTTAATTTAATTTTCAAAAATAAACATTTTAATAAAGCAAATTGGGAATGAATTTAATAAAAAAAAATTTAAAAACTAAATTAAATATGAAAGAATTGTGAGGGATTACTAGTTCATTTTTGTAATTTCAAGGATAAATTTACAAAATGTGAAAAATAGAAGTTTTTATTTTAAGGGCCCAACCGGGTTCGAACCGGTGACCTCTTGATCTGCAGTCAAATGCTCTACCACTGAGCTATGGACCCTTGGTTGAAACGTAATTTTATTATTAAAAATATAATATATTTCTTGAAGTCGCACATCCTCATCAAAAGCCAATCACGAGTAAACCCCCACTTATCAGAGAAGAAAAAGAAAGGAAAAAAGGCAAAGGGAAATTAGAAGAATGGAAACGGCAAAACGACATCGTGTGCAACCTCCTCATGCAGCACCCGCAAGCCCCTAACTGTCCAATCCAAAACTCTTCCGAATTCGTAACTGACTTTGCAATTTCAACATTTCAATTTGTGGTTTGTAGTTATTAGTTAAAGAGTTGGGTGGCTTCCCTTTCTTTAGTTTTCCCACCCCACCTTTCATTATCAAAACCTGAAAGCCAAACTAAAATCAGGTGGGCGATTATTCCCAATCCCTGCTCTCTCGTTTCCTCCGCCTCGTTCGTTCCCTCTTACTGTTACTTTACCCCTTTTTCTCTCACTTTCTCATCTCCCAAACACTCTTTTCCAATTACAAAAGAGAGGAAAACAGAATGGCTACGGTTTACTCCGCTACCAACTTTGTTCAACCTCTGTCTCTGAATACCACGCTTAACAGCAGATCTCATGAGAAGTCTTCGTTTGATCCTGACAAAATTAGCTCCTCTTTCCTTGGATCTACTCACAAACTACGACTCAATTCTGTTAAATTGGATCTGGCCAATGTCCAGCGTCGATCTGCCGTGGTTGCTGTCTCCGAGGTTGTTAAAGAGAAGAAGGCCAAGTCGAGCCCCAATCTGGTAATTACTTTTACTCTCTTTCTTTGGTGAGACTCTCATTGTTCTCTGAAAATTTCTTAGTTGTTTGAAATGTTTTGTTGTCTATCAAGTTGAGGAAATTAAAAGGATTTTAATCATTTTGAAGATTTATCTGTTTTCCGTGCTTTAAGCCTGTTGGAAATAAGTTCATTTAATTGGAAGAAATTTTTGCCTTTTGGAAACAAGCATGCACAATTTATAATATTGAAGTTCCGATTTTTGTTTTATTTTCTCATTTTCTACTGCAAACAGATGCGTCATACTTTTCTAGCTAGATTATATACCATAGTTAAATTCGCTCTTAACCTCCTAAATATACTTCGAAATAAATACTAGTTTCCATCTGAATTTATGGAAAGTTTTTACTTGCAACTGTATGAGAAGATAAAAGCTCAAAATAAAAAAATATATATAAAAAAATAGAGGCTAAGATTGCTGCCCTCGTTTATTTGAGTATTCAGCTGATCACAAAAAAGGAAGCTTTAGAGCTATATGAAGATATGGTCCTTGGCAGATCTTTTGAGGACATGTGCGCCCAGATGTACTACAGAGGTAAAATGTTTGGTTTTGTTCACCTCTACAATGGTCAAGAAGCTGTGTCAACTGGATTTATTAAGCTCTTAAAGAATGAAGATTCTGTGGTGAGCACATACCGTGATCACGTACATGCCCTGAGTAAAGGGGTCCCTGCTCGTGCCGTGATGAGCGAGCTCTTTGGCAAGACCACTGGTTGTTGCAGAGGCCAGGGTGGATCTATGCACATGTTCTCAAAGGAGCACAACTTGCTTGGTGGTTTTGCGTTTATTGGTGAGGGAATTCCAGTTGCAACTGGTGCAGCATTCGCCTCCAAGTATAGGAGGGAGGTGTTGAAGGAGGTTGACTGTGATCATGTGACATTGGCATTTTTTGGTGATGGAACTTGTAACAATGGTCAGTTCTTTGAGTGCTTGAACATGGCTGCACTGTGGAAGTTGCCCATTGTGTTTGTTGTGGAGAATAATTTGTGGGCAATTGGGATGTCACATTTGAGAGCTACTTCAGATCCTCAGATTTATAAAAAGGGACCGGCGTTTGGAATGCCAGGTATACATGTTGATGGGATGGATGTTTTGAAGGTGCGGGAGGTGGCCAAGGAGGCAATTGAAAGAGCTAGGAGAGGCGAAGGACCGACCTTAGTGGAATGTGAGACATACAGGTTTAGAGGCCACTCATTGGCTGATCCTGATGAGCTGCGTGATCCTGGTGAGCATTATTCTGTGTATTGATAATCTTATTTTCCACTTTAACTGATGCCCTGATACTCCTAATTGAAGCCTTTCTTTCCCTTCTGATTATTTTTGTACCTCTAGTTAGTTCTGTGGCTGCTGCCATTCCCTGTGATTGTCCATGTGTTGTTTTTATTGAAGATACACTGTTATGCTGACTTGATGGTTCATTTTGGTTTATGGACGTGTGTTACTTAGGATAGGCTATAGTGCACTGCATGGAGGTGCTAATTTAGATATTTTGCTTGTTGTTAGAAAAAAACATTTTTGTTTTGGTATGTTTAAAGCATGTCAATTGGTGGCTATGTCAATGCAAAAATTTTCTCCTCAAAATTCGAAGATGGATTTAGTGGGTTTCTTGGGACATGCTGATAGCATTTTATGAGGACTAATTCAAAAATAAATTGTTTGGGATTTGATTCAACTGTGTTGGATTTTAGTACCAAGTAATTAATGCACCAAAGTGGGTCTCAGTTGAAAGCGGAATATCATGTCCTGTTGCGCTATACTTGTTTCCTTGTAATGTTTTGTTACTTGACTAGTGTTGTTAATATGACAATCTAACATCTACTTTAGATGGAATTGATTTACTGATATTTGCACACCAAGTTTATAGTGTTTATATATGATTGTGGTTAAATTGCAATCATTGATGCCCTCAATTTTTCTGTTCTTGTTGACAGCTGAGAAGGCTCGCTATGCTGCTAGAGATCCTATCACATCATTGAAGAAATACATGATTGAGACCAGTCTAGCAAGTGAAGCAGAGCTAAAGGCCATTGAGAAGAAGATAGATGAAGTAGTTGAAGATGCTGTTGAGTTTGCAGATGAGAGTCCTCTTCCGGGTCGCAGCCAGCTGCTTGAGAATGTGTTTGCAGATCCAAAAGGTTTTGGCATTGGACCTGATGGGCGGTACAGATGTGAGGATCCCAAATTCACTGAAGGCACCGCTCATGTCTAAACCCTTTTTAAGGCTGGACATTTCGTGGGCTTTAGTTCCACTGTTTTCTATTTACTTTATGCTAGCAATCAATTGTCTAGTTATTGACATGTAGCGCTTTATGTACGAAGGATCTGTCTTTAGGTGTCCCCTATACTTAAAAATTTTGCTTTTGCTTTATCTTAAATTATCATTGTTTGAACTTCTAAACATCAAAGCCGAAGGGCTTGTAATCCTTTGTTCCCGTTAGTTCTGCGAATGGAAGACGGCTTAAAATTTTGCAATTTTGGAGATTTTGTTGATAAACTTTTTTAGTTTTGAATTTTGCAATCTGATCATATAGAAGAAAAAAAAAAATCCCAAAAAGCACATATCCGGGACCAAAAATAGTTGCTGCATAATTGAAGCTTGCTGTTTTTGATCAACGTGAGCATAATGTCAACGATCTTATACATTATCTATGCATTTGTGTCAAATAATAGGATCCACAAGGATGAGTTTTAGTAACATGCAAGATAGGAAACATATATTGTAAACAAATAATAATGTATGCCAACCAAAAAAGAAAACCACCTCGGACTTCCAAATGACTTCCATAACAGAGGAAATAATAGCAACATATACAAAACTTATATGGTAAAATTCCCCATTTATTGGACATCTGAGCGTGATTTTACAGTATTGGGGTTCAAAAATTAGAAACTCAAAACAAAATTAGGTAATGTAGCTGAGAGAAATCATATATTTGCCAGTCCAATATCAAAAATATGTGAAAGAATGATAAAATTTATGTAAACAATATAGAAATGCACCAAATATGTCTAGAGTTGGTGTGAGTAATGGGATTGTTGCTAATCTTTAACGGGGAAAGATTACAAGAATATCAAAACGAGAAATTATGAACTAAAAAGATGGGATTAAAGCTTCAGAGCAGCTATTGCTTCAGGTTTAAAATCAACCCTTAAACCCAGCACTCGCCTAACCTCAGCTGGTGTCAGTCTCCAGGTCATAGGTCCAGAGTTCTCACCCCAGAAGTCTAGAATCTCAGAGACCTTTTCTAAGTTTAGGATTGTAGCCATTTGAGTAAGGCGGGCAAACTTGTCTCTAACAGTCCTCTGAGTCATGCCTGAGAAATGGCTTACCAAAGCCCTTGCATCTCTGTCGAGCTGCAAGCCACCAAGTTGACTGAACTTTTTCTGCATCATGATCGCTTCAAGCCTCTTTACAATGAAATCAATAATCAAATGAACAAATAAATCATAATTGTTGGTGGTCATTAGTGGTTGTAGCCATGCGGCATTTGTCTCAACAGCATGGAGAAGCCTCTGAACCCAAGGGTCATTAACCTCATTATCAGCATATTCAGCCTCCGATAGCTCATAGCTGATGGTTCCAACACCATCTAAAACTGATCGGATTCGAGGTGTCACAGTTGCCGCAAGTTGTTCCATGCCGGCATTCAGGATTTGCTTGAACACTTTGCTCAATTCGCCCAACTCAGATAAACATGACTTAACTTTTTCCCTATCGGCTGGGGCAGGGAATACCTGATGAATATGATTTCTGTTATAGTAACGCTTAAACATTGTAATAGTTAGGTAAAGATAAAAAGGAAAAAGAAAAGAGCCTAACTATTGGAAGCTGACCCTGACCAATTGCATGATCAAATAGACAAAAGTATCTTTAAAAGAATACGAAAGACATCATGGAAAGGCATCAGAAATTGGCATGTATAAAATAAATGGTGAAAACTATCGGGCTTGATCAAAACAGTGTATTGAGGCATTAGAGAACATTCCGTCTATATCAGTGCATAGACCATAGACAAAAGGATTGTGTTTCTTCCCATCACTTCTCGTTTGAAACTACACAATTCCAATATAATGATGGATCATAGTTTAAGCAAGATATGAAGAAAATAGCATTAATCTTCATGCTTTTTAGGTCCACAACTGGCTACTCAGAAATTTTTTCCAGAAAAATGAATCTCAAATTTGCCTGAACCATTGAAGCAGATGCTCACTCAGCCCATCCAAATCTACATATCAAGTTTTTTCAGAAGGAATAAGAGTACATTTTTCTTGTTAGACTTCCCTCTATTCACAGCTGTAGGTTCCTTCTGCTCACAATGAAGTACATAAAGGAGAAATGTGTAATGTAGTGAAGGAGAAATGTGTAACGTAGCTCTAACTTTTTTCCATCCATTTTCTTTGTTATGTTACTTTTTGTCTTGGAAACTATATGAAGTGCTGTCGTATAAAACACAGTCATAAAAGCATCTCACAGTATATTGTAAATTTTATGGTTTCACTAGGAGGTCATATTCATGGCTTACATGCTGTATGCATAAGCAATGACACCTCATATATAATTATCTATGCTATAGAGATGCAAGCATTCTGAACAAAAAAGCAAGTGTTATGCTCACAAATTTACCAAATAAGATTTCTAATCTAATTTCTAGCGCAACAAGTAACCAGAGGGAAGTGAAAATGCAATCATGAACTAGTACAAAGGTATTCTTACTACTGCAAAATGTAACCCGCAAGACAAATCCAAGCAAACCACTAACCTCTGCACATTGCTCTTCAATCTCATGCTTTAGTTTCAGGACATATTCACCACTCACGTCCATATTATTCAAAGCCATGGCAATCTCCATACCAGTCTTCTGCACACCAACGCCACCCAAGAACAACTTTGCCCCAAGGTTTGGCTCTCTCGTTTTATGTTGCAATGCCTCCTGGTATTCATTGCTCAACAAACTAGTTGCACTGCTCAGGACAGCAATCACAGAGCTGATATTAGAAGTAGATATAGCCCTCCGCAAACAACTTTGCAAAACATAAAAGACATCGTCCACCATAGAAGTGGTAAGGGTATCAGGCACATGCTCATCAATCCTAATAGCCTTTCTCACATTCTCCACCATAAAGAAACCCTCTAAAACCACATAAAACCCAGTAATCTCTTGGACAACCTTGCTAAAATTTCCACTCCTAAAAGCCTTAGTAGCCCGTGGCACCAACTCTGGATCCACCGAACTCAAGCTCTTAATTTTGGACACCATAAATTCAGTGTAATCCTCCCCCAATTGCATCAATGACAAAATTTCTTCCAAATACAACTCAACATCCCGTGGATCAGGCCCCTCACTCACACCCACATTAAGCAAATTCTTATTCTGAGCATTAATCTCAGAAGATAACTTAGCCAATTTTCTGTACTCCATATATTTCTTTAAAATCAAACAGCCCCTCGAATCACACTCTTCTTGTAACTCACATATCGCATAAACGATCCCATCCTCTCCACACAAATTCCTTAAAATTTCATCATTTTCCTCAACAGCTAAAACAATATCCTTAAATAAATTTGTCAAACAACCAACAAAATTGATTTGATTTTGCTCTTGACTTTGCTCCATTAACTCAACCAGATTATCATACTCCATTCTCCCTCTCATTCCTATAACTTTCTTTAAGTACCCCGTGTATATTTGTAATCCCTCCTCTTCAATTCCCAGCGGTGAATAAAGTTTTATAAATCTCATAATTGTACCATGATCTCTCTGATCCACCGCTGTTATGACCCGTTTTTTAACAATTCCTTCAAGTTGTTTTTTCGCCGTTAGCAACTGTTGCCTCTGATCAGATCCCGAGTCTTTGTACTTACTGTCGATTTCCATAAACCTTTGCACGTACTTCGCTGCCGCTTCGAAGTTCTCTTCGTCCATAGCCGTTTTAACGCCATCCAAACAATTGTTCCTTTCCACGATTGCATCGATGCGGTGGAGCGTATCATTGACGCGCGACTGTGCCAGGTCGAGCTCGCGGACTTTGCGGCTGACTTGATCAGCGAGGTCGCTGGTGGAGCGGACATTCGATAGCATGTGATCTGAGTCTTCCTTGACAATGTCAAGTACCTCCGCCGATTTCTGGAGGTGAAGAAGGTGCTTGTCGAGGTCGGTACGTTGCGAAAGGAGGCTGTCGAGGTCCAAATCGAGTGCGCGCTGGTACGCGATGCACTCGTGGAGTAGGCGCGTCATAGTTCCCACATCTGTCAGATTGCGCACATACGCTAGGGCCTCCGGTGTCCCGAATTTCACCGACGACGACAGTGCTGTCTCATCGTCTTGTTGGTCTTCTGAAGATCCCCTCGGAGTCGACGACATTTCGGTAGATAACGCTTAATTCAGATCTAACATAGGAATCAAAACGAAGAAATGAAGTTGTATGGCAAAAGGATTTTTCCTTTTTTTTTTACCTTAATTATCTATCCAACACTGTTTGGTGGCGGAGAAAGCGCAAGGAAGTAAACGGTAATGAGGCAGGAGAAACGAAGGATACAATTGGCTGTACTCTACGCTTTCTCTTTGCGAAATCAGTTTAATATATTAATTCCGCATTAATTAAAGTGGTTATGATTTGGTCCCTGAGTTTTTTATATTTTCTTGAATATGCACATAATGTTTCATTCTTATTGCATAGGTCCCTAAATCTTGTAAATTTACTGGATTGCACTTTTCAATATTGAATTCTGATTTTTTTTTTTTCCATTATAAACATTATCAGAACATGTAACTGAAGATTAAAAGAATATTTCAGCCATTCCAGTATGAATGGGAGACCTATTTGACACAAATGAACTAACTATTTCTCTACTGAGAAATCATAAACAATATAGTCACCCGAATGTTATTATAACAAATTTTAAATCCGCCTGAACTATAAATTTAAGCAGAATTTTCGCAAATAGATAATGGGGAGTAAAATCAATTTCTTTCGGGCAGACCACATGGGTCGGTATTTGACCCGATTGATAAAAAGATTGATAACTATATCCAGTTAAAGGTTGCGAACTTTTGGTCTGGAACGCCCATTTCCTCGAATGGCTGCCAGTGCTGGCTGCTTAACATCCTCTTCTTCATCTCTGTTTACAAAACTTACAACTGCAACAAGGCCAAAACGACTCATTTCGTTCTCTATTAAAACCTTGACTACTTTTCACCACCCAAAGCTCTCATCATGTTGCCCTCCTTCTCTCAAACCTAGGTTTTGTACAGTTTTGGCGGTGGTAGATGAGGAAGCTGTCGTTATTGGAGATGAGATTAAGGGCGAGGAGAATGTGGACGAAAACGAAGTCGACGATAGCGTTTCAGTCCAAGATTCAAAGAACCGCGCAAGACCGTGCGAATTATACGTGTGTAATTTGCCCAGGAGCTGTGACATTCCAGAGCTTCTTGAGATGTTTAACCCTTTTGGAACTGTTATTTCCGTCGAGGTACGATATTTCGTTTTGAACAACCATGAACTCAATTAGATATCACTAACTGAATTATATTTGTGTGTATGTGTTTACTTAATAGTTTAGCTGTACGATATTTCGTTTTCAACAACCATGAACTCAATTAGATATCACTAACTGAATTATACTTGTGTGTATTTGTTTACTTAATAGTTTAGCTGAATTCAGAAATACTTTTTTTATCTTCATTTTCAATTTACATACACAGTTTAGAGATGTCATTAGTGGATATGGGCTGATCTTTGGCGTTTAAATTATAGGTTTCAAAGAATCCTGAGACGGGTGTAAGTCGTGGATGTGGTTACGTGACAATGGGTTCCATAAATTCAGCGAAAAATGCAATTGCTGCATTGGATGGATCTGTTAGTTTGAACTAGCAAGCCCCTTTCATTTAATTCTGTCTTCCTTTAGTATGTTTTGTCTGAACTTATTTGCTGTTTTGAAGGATGTGGGTGGACGGGAGATGCACGTTAGATATTCAGTTGATATGACTTCTAGGAAGAGGAATCCAGAGGCATTAATTTCAGCACCCAAGAAGAGTTTTACTTACGAAAGCCCTTATAAATTATATGTTGGCAATCTTAACTGGACCATAAAACCTGAAAATTTGAGGGATCATTTTAACCAGTTTGGTACTGTAGTAAGTGCAAGAGTGTTGCATGATCGTAAAGGAGGAAACAACCGTGTTTTTGGGTTTCTTTCCTTTTCCTCACTTGCAGAGCGCAATGCCGCACTCTCTTTAAATGGAACAGTTGAGTCTCATACCATTGCCTTCCAATCACATTCCTATTATACCGTTTTGTTTGTTCTTTTACTTATTCAAAACTCTCTTGCAGGAGTTTCACGGTCGAAAACTAATTGTTAGAGAGGGCATTGACAGAACTGAGGCTTGACTGTAGTTTTATTTGATGCATATTTTGTAATGAAGAAACTTCTTTCATTTACAAGAAATGGGTTAGCTTTCAGCATCTTCTGTGCCTGGCAGGAGACAGGTACAATGCCTGCAGAATTCAAAATCTCGTATTTGGGAAGTTTCCAAGGTTTTTTTTTTTTTTGGTAAGTGAAGTGAAAAATGTTGATGAGGAGTTGTGAGACAGGTAGTGATTGATTTGGTCAGGGTTAAGTTTTAGCCATTGTACTAGTTTGATTAGTTTATGATTCAGTATATTTGTATTTGCTTGTTATGAGAGCTCGATTTAAGTATGCCATTTCTCTGTTCATAATCGATGACCATTTTGGCTTAAGCCATAAACTTCAAAGTTGAGCACAGAGGTGGGCGCCAACACTGTTTGTGTATGTATGATGAGGAGGAGAAAGAGAGGGGAGAAAATGAACCATTGGTGGCTGTCATTCTTCAAGGGGCATCACTTTGGATCTTAATTTCTTCTTTGTTAGGTACAATTTCCAAATTTATAAATACCATGATATATATTCAACATATCAGGATGATTTATCTGAGCTCGCTTAGTGTTGGAAGTTGGATAAACCATAATACTAATGTCTCAAATATCAAAAGAGTCAGCTTTATGTCTGAATTGTTTACGGTTAGGGGACACAGTTATTGAATTTCTTTTAAGGGCTACATTTATTTACATCCTGCATATCTGATTTTATTTAATTAATTTTTAACTGAAAAGAAAGTGTGCTATGATATGTCGCATTTATAAAAATCAATTTATGGTTATTTATATATTTCCTTCTACTTGGATTTTGAGAATGCAATTCCAATTAGTTTCTTGGGGTTGGCTCATCATTGTAAGTGTGATGCTATGATCTGGAAGTTGCAGTATGAGTAAGCTCTATTTTGATGCATGGAAAGAGTTGATTAAGGATTGTCTATGTAGCCTATTTCCCACAGGCAGTGTTACATTTCAGTTTCAGATGGTTACCCTTTACCATCATAGTGAAAGACTGTAAAACTCTCATCAATTTGTTAGCTTGTAACAAGTGAAATGTTACAGCTCTTCTCCCATATCATTTTAGCGACAAAAATTTCCAGCAACTGTTGATACTAATATGCAGCATCAAAGGCCTGATCAGGGTGCTTGCTAGACAGAAGGAAAGAACTAGTTGTTTATAGTGCCTCGTGGTTCAATTTGTTGTCTTTCTGATTATTTGGTCATTGAACACTGCTTCAAATGTTATTTACCATTCTTAAGGATCCAGACCTGATTTGGTGTTTTTACTGTTGAAGTTTTGTAGATTTTGGTGTTGAAGGTCCTGACCATCAGTTTTTTGATTTATGTTATTCATAAACCGGTAGGTATTAGTTCCCTTGCTCTGTTCTCGGGGATACAGGCCATGGATTCAAGATTTGAAATGCACTAATAATGATGTCATGTGCCTTCCTCCATTATCTGTATGATCGAGAATGAAAAAAAAAAAAAAAAAGAGTTAGCACTGTATGTGTTGGTGTTCTTTCTTTCACTGCTTTCGAGTGACGTTGTTTCCCCAATGTGGTGGTGGTAGTGTTTGGATAGAGTATTACCAGAACGCAATCCTAAAAGCAAACTAATCTTATTAGCACAAAATTTTAAAAATAATAATAATAGTGAGCACCAGAAATCCAAGCATTCAAATTTCTTTTATGACAGCGAATCAACAGTCACATAAATATATACAATGCACAAGATGGAATGGCAAAAGAACAGCAGAAATAGGATTTACCTGGAGCAAGAACCTGAAGCTACAGTGGCTTGTACAAGCAAAAATATGGATAGTCAGCAGTAAGTTCTTGGTCTGGATATTCTCTTCCTCATCAAGTGATACTCCAAACCAATTCCAGCATCCACTATTCTTGTGTCGCGCTTTATTTCCACCTTCATAACCTCGTTCAATGTTTCCCCTAATTTCTCTCTTTCCTCCCCTCTACATGCCCTTTGAATAATCATCCCTCAAGTATCCTTATGCGGCGCTTCCCCAAATTTCAGCAATTCCTCTAGCACTCCACAAGCTTCATCAACCTTACCAACATTACAAAAACCCTTCATCAAAGCATGAGAAATTTGAAAAATGTGGGGAAAGCCCTTTTGATATCATATCATCAGCACAATGTATTCTTGGCCTCGTCAAACATCATTTGATCACATAAGCCACCAACCATAGTTCTATAAGACACCAAATTTGGCAAGCAACCATTTGACGGCATATCTTCAAGAACCTTACGGGCATCCATTGCACGTCCTTCTCTACAAAATTCCAATATAACATTATTATAGTGGACAATATCAGGATTGCACCCTTCCACTTTCATTCTGCAAAGAAGCTTGTAAGCCAACGTAAGCTGCTTCTTCCTACACAAACTATTCAACAACGTAGTATAACGGAGCGTATCCGGTCCAAATCCTTTATTCAACACATCTTCCAACAAGTCAACTGCTCTATTCCCCTGACTTTTCCTACACGAACCCTGCAAAAAAATTCAATGCGACTCCACGTCTGGCAGAACATCTTTCTTAAACAATTTGTTGAACAATTTATGCGCAATACTTATATCCCCGTTAAAACAAAATGCAGGCATCAAGAAGTTGTAGGATTTAGTAGTAACAAGAAGTTCAAGAATACGAGTCAACTGTTTAGGAAGAGGCGTACAGTTGAACTCAAGCATTGTTCGGAATGGTCTTGGAGCCTTTTCCGGCAAATTGGCTTCTGCTTATATTTTTATTAAGTATGTAAAAAGAGTAGGAGTGACAGGGTAATGGTTGGATTTAAGGTGAATGAGAATAACGTCAACGAGAGAAAAGTATTTGGCGCCACCATTAGGTTGCCGGGAAGCATAGTCGAAGATTTCTTAGGCGAGGAGAGGATCCGATTGGGACGCTATCAGTTTTTGGACCCGACATGGAGACCAACTGGAGATTTGAAATTGCAAATCGAATCCCTTTGTTCTTGTTTCTGCTTTTGTTGTGGTGGCTGTTGATTCTGTTGTTCTTGGGGAGATGTTGGCAGTTGGGTGATGAGCAGAAGCAAAAGCAGAGTAGTCGAGTTTTGAGCGGGAAGATGAGAGTAGGAGTTGCCGCTGTGGGACTTTTGAGGAACGAAGAGTGTGGTACACTCTCATCCGACTCAATTAAAGCCAGACACGGCAACTGCGAAGAAAGATGAAACCAGGGGGTTGAACAATGATCAAAGATGCGAGTTGGTGGGCCCAATTGGGCTGAGCTTACAGGGATTGTTAGGTCCAATAACATATATTCAGGCTCGGCCCAAGCTCAATCAAGATACGTGATGGTAAGGTGCGCGGCATGTTCCTGTCACATTAGTACAAGTTGATCCAGTCTTATCTCACGTTGATGTACTACCCTTCTAGCACAAGATCGGTTTTTATGACTGGCTGAAGACGAGTCACGTGTCACGATTCTTAAATCTTAAACCACATGTTTTATCTAATTTCCTATTGGATATGCCAAATTTTTCCGTTTGTCTATCGGGCCTTACTGACCCAATTTGACATTCAGACATTGTTGAAGAAGTATCTCAATCGTTTTCTGTACAAATGGAAAGCAAACCCACGCGCATGGTTTACAGAAACTCTACTCCACTCTCGCTCTTTCTTTTTGGCAAAAATCTTCGGCATCTATGGCAAAGGATTTTCTGACCTATTATATTTGCTTGCGATCTTTTTGTGCTTGTAGCCGTCGGCTTCGAGCACATTGTTCTGGGTGGAATATCGGCTGTTAATTTAACATTTTAATTTATTAAATAATAATATTTATTTTTTATAAATTTAAAATTAATTTATATTTTATTTAATTTTAAATATAATATTTTTATTTACTCAATTATAAAATAATTTTATTACTATTAAATTTATTATAGATTTATTTAATTTATATTATCTATTTTTATAATTTTTAAAAAATTTAAATTTTATATAAAATTTTTTATTATTAAAATTCAAGTATTTAAAAATTTATATATGAATAAAAATTTAAATTTATTTAATATTATTTTTTATGGATCATGTTTATAATTAATTTAAAATATTAATTTATTAAATAATATTATTTATTTATTTATTTTTATAAATTTAATATAAACTCATATTTTTACAACATCATGCACGACATCTATTAATAAGTTTTGGGCAATGCATACGATGTGACCACTTGAACTACACGTGTTGAATTTTTATAAGAAAACAATTTATAAGTTTAATTCCAATTTACGGAACAGTGTAGCGTCATTAAGTAACCTTAATAACTAGATTAATGTTTTATTTGAAAACATAAAATTCTTACCGGGTTTAGAGCCGCAAAGAATAGTACCACGTGTAACCCTCCCCACCACGAGATGTCAAGTGTGGTCTAGCGATGCCGACGTGGCATCCCTCTCAAAATATCTTCCTCTAGGGCACCAAATCCCCTGAACACGTTTCCCTCGGTCCTGGACCCCATACAATCGAGAACACATCGTCTGAGTTTTGTCCCCAGGAGTAAAATCAAAAGCAGTGGCCCAAATTACGCCAACTCAGCTTAAGAAACCAGAAACCAATGGCGGCCCACCTTTTGATCTATAGAGAGAGAAAGTATTAAATTAAGAAGATATTTTTCGCGTTATTCGCGGCTGTGAACGAAAGTCTGATATCAATTTTGAGGCGGTTAGTGTTCGCGTGACTGTAATAATAAGCAAAGAGAGTATCGGATGTTTGCTAATGACGAGGTTAATTGGATAATTTAACTTCACTGACATTTTCAATCCTAAATTTTCATCAGAGTTTCGCTTATACTGCTTCTACAGTTGCTCTTACCAAGAGTCTAGGGTTATTGTTTTCGGTGTTTTTCTTTTTTGTTGTGGTCAAAAGCAGGGTGTATGAAAATGGGTGAAGTGGTTGTGAGTAGTGGAGGAGGAATGGATATAGAGTTGGCAACGGAGAAGGACGGCAGTGAGGAAACAGAGAAAGATGATTCCTCAGAGGCGGTCATATGGGACAGATTTCTTCCGAGAATGGTTCTTAGGGTTCTCTTGGTCGAAGCTGATGATTCCACACGTCAGATTATCTCCGCTCTTCTTAGAAAATGCAATTACAGAGGTATTTTCTTCATTATTTCTAGTTTTATTTTTGAAATTGTGTGTTGGTGGCAATATCTAGTGTTTATAGGTGACAGTTTTTTTTTTCCCCAAGCTATGAAAACTTTTATTTTACGGGGCCCTCTGTGTTGTTAAATTGTTTGATTTACAATTTGTTTTGTGGTGATTGTTCTGTTTGAATCCTTGCATGAAGTTTGGAGGGTTGACTTTTTGAATTTGTATAGTTTGCTCAAGAATTGAAGAGATCGGGTAAATATGACTTTTTTATTTACTTATATTAAATGTATAAGCTCAATGAGATGAGATGAGACCAATGTAAACCTTGAATCTAATAGGTGTCATCACTTTCTGTGTCACAGAAGAAAGCTTCTTCAAATTGTTTTTCAGTCTTTTATTATCTCTTTATAAAATCCCTAATTCTTTAAGGGGGGTAGTGATTATCCCAAAGAGGAGGGGAAAAAAGGAAAAAGAAGAAAAATAGGGGAAAAAAAGGAGACGAATAAGAAAAGTTGGTCCATGATGCATAAAAATTGCCGGTGCTTTAGTCAAGCCGAACAGAATCACTTCCTCTATATATCTCCTTTTCAATTTGGCAATTTTTGCTAGTCGAGGCTTATTCTTGAGTTACTCTTCTGTCCTCTATTAAGATCAGTGTTGCTTTTAAGGAATTCAGGTTGTCTGTTAGGAGATTCTATGATAGACTCCCGATAGTAAAGCCATAGCATATTGAATGAGTTTTGCCCATGGCATCTCATTGGAAAATCATCAAAGTATTGTTGGGATACTCCAACTTGATCCATTGTATCCGATGAGTAAGGCATTTGTTTCTTCATTTAACTGAAGCTTTACACTTTGGCGTAGAAAATGCAAACATTGCATCTATTTCTGTACATTTGTTCAATGACATTTTATTGTCAACTAGAATAATCGGCTTCTTAATTAATGCTGATGATATTTCTTCATCCCGCCGTTGCAATATTTGGACTTGTTTGCTTTAACTTGCTTGGCTTACAACTCAGATTAATGGGTGAAAGAGTGAAGCACACTACTGAACCTGAATTGTTCTGCTGCATCTCCTAGTATAACATCTTTATTGTTAAAGTGTGGCTCACAAGATGTTGGTGAAACTCTACTGAATAACCTGTTAACTCATCAGACAGAGACCAAACTCCACGTGGGCTGGAAAGGTGACAGCTATACATAGTGGTTTCATTGATTGGAGAAACATGAGGGTTATTTCATAGTTGTGAGGTCTCTTTTTTTGTTCGGTTAAGTAGGTCAGTTTATTGCGTTTCCTGTTTTTGATGGAGAAACAAGTATTTAATGCTTTTACAAGGCTTCCCATAATGCATATGTATGTGTGTACCATGGACATATTGGAAGAAATTGTCACCCAAATCAAGGCTAGTTGAACTCGGCTGGTAAATAAAGAACATTAGCATCTGCATGGAGGCCTCTCTGTTACAGTGGATTGTATGATCTTTTTTCTTGTGGACATGTCTTATTTTCTCTTTTTATCACATGTTGAATTTACATCAGCTTCATTCTCATATAATTTCTCCTTAAATTATTGAATTTGAAGTTAGAATTGAACTAATCAAAGCATGAATGTGTTTGTCAAAGCAGTTGCTGCTGTTCCTGATGGGCTAACGGCTTGGGAGACTTTGAAGGGTCGACCCCATAACATAGACCTTGTATTAACCGAGTTGGAGTTGCCCTCAATATCTGGATTTTCTCTTTTGACGTTAGTCATGGATCATGATATTTGCAAAAACATTCCTGTCATAAGTATGTTTCTTTGACTGAAGTGTTAATTAACCTGCTTCACTGTTATGATTTTTGATTGGCTAAAAGCTAAACGTGTCAGCATTTCTGCTTCTGACTGTGCAGTGATGTCATCACACGATTCAGTTAGCATGGTTTTGAAGTGCATGCTAAAAGGTGCAGCCGACTTTCTCATCAAGCCTGTTAGGAGGAACGAGCTTAGGAACTTGTGGCAACATGTTTGGAGAAGACACAGTGTACGCATTAAGTCCACTTTGCTTTCTGCAATCATTGTTGCTTTTTTTAATGTTGTTTCTGGTTCTGATGCACATACGGCTCAAATGAAACATGATTTCTCTCTCTTTATTTGTCAGCTGCTTGGTGGACATGTTCCTCAAAATTTACCCGTTGTACACCGTAAAGCTGAAGCAATTTCTGAAAACAATACAGCAAGCAATCATTCTAGTGATTGTGCAGCTTCAATGCAGAAAAACAAGGGCTGCGGGAAAGAGAGTGATGCTCAAGTAAGTATCAGTTCATCTTCTAGTTGCTGTTGTGATGGCACAGCGCATTTTTTTCTTCTTGAACCATTGTAATGTATATGCTGTGAAAGACAACATGCTTTAGGTATGTTAGTAACTTTAGCAAATTTTATGCCAATGTATGTCAGTTTGTCAGATGTCAGTCTCATCTGAATGTGCAACAGCCATGGAGAATTGTAGTAGAAGCATTATCTTTACTACTAGCTAAGTGTCAATTAAATTGTCATTATTTTCCCTTTTCCTATGTACTGATTGTGCAATCTGCGTGAAATGTAATAAGTTATTAGAATAGCAATCTGCGTGAAATGCAATGTTATTAGAATAGCAATCTGCATGAAATGCAATAAGTTATTAGAATACATGTACCCAGGATCCTTGATGAATGCATATGTGAAGCCACTTGTAGCTTGAGGAGGATTACTTTTCCAAGATTAGGTTGGCTTCATGAAGTTTCACATAGTGCCTGCATCTTTTGCCACTGTTGTGCAGAGCGCTTGTACATCGCCTTACTTGGAAGCTGAGAGTGCATACGTGCAAAATATGCAGGGTCTTTCACAATTGAAGTATAGGAGTGCTTCTAATTTCATCAATACAGACATGGAAAAGCATGAAGAGTTCGTCAAACTGAAAACTGAATCACCAATGCCTGAGAGTAAAACCGGAAGTATGTCATATCCTTGTATTACTGTTTTTTTACATTTTCTTGTTTACAGTAAATGAAATATTTATTTTCTGTCTTGTGATTATTAACTATAGGGGCATCCAATGAGCTAAAAGTTTCAGAAAAATTAAATAGACCAGGATCTGAGGTCGCACATTGCACTGATGCTTTGACACTGGAGGAATATTGTGCCTGTGTTAAAATAATGCCTCAGGACGAGGGCATGGGACCCGAAAATGATAGAAGCAACGCTAGTTTTACCAGTGGGATCCATGGTTGCAATGATGAGCTGATTGAACATTCTAGCAGAGCTATTGACTTGATTGGCACATTTGATAATAACCTTAAGTCACCTGATAGGCTATCCAATCTAAGTGATGGCATGAACAAGTCTGAATTTTCTCCACACTTGGAACTTTCTTTGAGAGAATATCTTCCCAATACCTCCAAAGATCAAGAAAAGGATGAGAGGCATACCCTAAACCACTCGACAGCCTCGGCCTTTTCGTGGTGAGTTTACTTTTTTCCCTTCCTTTTGCCTATGTTATTGTTAAACTTGAGTTTGAGAAGCTTAGATGAAACATAGACACCAATGGTTTGTTCCCTTATATTTCAATTCAAAATTAGAAGTGCCAATTTATGTTCTTTTCAATTTTCATTTTCTCCCTAACTATGATGTGTTAGTTCAAGTCTAATGAAGTCTTATTTAATAGTGTTCTTTTCTGGAAAAACTGAAGATTAGGTATATTTTCAATGATGGTAGCAATAGTGCCATTTGAGCTATGAATGTGTAAGTTGAGGTGGTTGTGAATGCAGCTAGCTTCCTTGTAGTGACAGAGGCCTAGGGATGCCCCCAGTATTTAATATGCAAAAGCATTTGTATGACTCTATTTCAGGGCTAAAAAGTATCCTTCAGGAGTTCTGTTTAGACAACATCAATGACGCAGTTGCATTTATAATGAGGATCCCCTCAATCTGTATACTGCATTGCAAAGTCTGGTGGGCTTCTCCTTTCAACGACATGATATTGAGCCCAAACGAGGAATATAATTATTATTTACTAATCAAATCTCTAATGTAAATGTTCTAGAGAAAAAATTTTCAGAAAAATTTGTGTGTTGAGCATCTAACTTGTACTAAACCAGTGAGGAACAATAACTGAAATTTTCAGTTTTTGTTATGGAATATATTTATATTAATTTTTTTAATATAAATCCTATACCTGACACATTACATGGTTTTCCCTGTTGTTTACCTAATCTGCTATGGTTTTCTTAAGTTAATTTGATGAATTTTGAATTGGAGATTATTACATCTGTTTACATCACTTTTGGTTGCTCTGCTCCATATTTCTGATCCTATATAATACTACATTTTATCACTAACCAGTAACATTACAAGTTATTCCTTACTGTTTACTCGAAAATGTATATATTGTCTTCTTAACGGAATCTTATGGAAATTGGTTTAAGGATGGTTCTATCTGTTGAGATCACTACTTGTGGAGTTGTTACTTTTCACCGACTTTCTGATCCCAGAGTTCCATGTTTGCAGGTATAATAACGGTAAGAGATTTCCAACTTCTACCAATAATTTCACCGCATTGAAGGATGGTGCAAGTAAATCCGGTAAAATGGTATCCGATCAGCTCTCTGAAAATGCCACTGGCACCTCCCGACTATATGATGTTACATCGAGAAACATTCGGGTAAACATTACATCTCTGGTCACTAATCAATCTGGACAAACTGAATTAACATTTCCAAGACCACATCTTGGGTTTCATCCTGTCCCTGGGGCGAGGTTTGGTAACATATCTGCAGGATATAATCACGTTCTTCCACCCATATTCTACACCCAGTCAGGTGTGCCTCCTGCATGGAGTCCAAAGTCATCCTGCGAGCGAGAACAGTCTCCCTCTCCTATATGTACCTCAGCTCATTCCGACCCCGATATTCACGACTCAGAACAAGATTATCGAAGGTCAGTTGAAATTACCAATACTTCTATTGACAAACCTGTGCGTGAGCAGAATGAACTGGAGCCTTTGGAAGAGTTGAGACGATGTTCCCCTGCTGCTGGTCAGAGTACTAATAGTAGTTTAAGTAATGGTCTTGCAAATCATAACAGGAGTGAGATCTGTGGAGGTGTTTGCAGTGGAATTGGACGAACTGCCTCTTCAGCAAAAGCAATTGAGAATGGGACAGCTCCACAGAATCTGAATGAAGGCACTCTCTTCATTCATGATGGATTAAGAGGCATAGGTTCTCATCGCTCCAGCCAGAGGGAAGCAGCATTAACCAAATTCCGGCTGAAGCGGAAGGATAGATGCTATGAGAAAAAGGTATATTTTACCATCATAATCATGCAGTATGTTGGACAATGGATTTAAAATTATGCAACCTTGTCATTCTAGGCCTAAACAGATTCTGAGCCATGATGTTGTTATTCCAGTAATTCCTTTTCTTCCCAAATCCTTAAGTATATGAATTGCATCCCAGATTCTATGAACCTAAGATCAGCTACTTAAAATGGCTAACATACCTTTTTCCTAGCATGTGTTGAACATAGCAAAAACGCCCCACTGACCTAGAAATGATAGTGCGTCTAATCTGTTTAGTGGTGAAATATTTGCACAGGTTCGATACCAAAGCCGGAAAAGTTTGGCGGAGCAACGTCCCCGAGTGAAAGGGCAGTTTGTACGTCAATTGAAAAATGATGTAAAAGTTGTTAATCCTGATGATTGTCTTTAATCTTCGGCAATAAGCATGCATCCTGTATCCTCAACCATAATAGAATATTGGCGGGCGCCATCCCCATTGCAAGAGTCTCTGGAGTTGCTGTTGGTTGTTGTGACTGATTTCTGCCTTGGAAGAATAGCAGGTTTGTAGTTATCTAGTGAGGTTGTTTTTAGTTGTTAACCCTGGTTAATATGATTGCACCGGATCAGAAAACTCTTTGGTTTGCAGTCGGGCAGCAGGTCATCTCTTAGATTTAACTTGTCATGGTGGCTGCAGTCTGGTCGGTCACTTGGGTTGTTGGAGCCGGAGGAGTTATTCTTAAGGCGTGGCATCTATATATATATATATATGTATGTATGTATATGTATATAAACCTTGTACGTCCATGGTTGTAAACCGTTAATGCAAGAAAGATTTTAAATTGTTAACCTTATCTAAATGCAATCTTCATTCCTCTCTCTTTCCTTGCCTCGCTTTGTACTTGATCATCAATGCGCAGCCAAAAGTGACAGAGGAAACAGAACCGTTTTCGCATCACACGTGTAAAGTGAGAACGCACGGAAATTTGATGTGTAAATAAGGAAGAAAGAGCAGTAGGGCGTGGGATCTGACGAGGCAGGAGCCAATGAAGGGGAAGCAAGTGACCAAGGCAGAACGCAGCCATCTATTCTGACATGCAGATAGAGTTTGGCGGAACTTATCCAAGTGTCGGTCGATGCATCAAATTTAAGCTTGACTTGTCAACCTCTTTCTGTCCTCAATGCTTACATGCTTGGGGCCCTGTGCACAGGCACCGCATTCGCCTTTTTTTATTTGGATCAAGTGAAAACATACTTGGACTGTGATATCTCATCTTTTGATATCTTTAATTTCCTGTTCACTGTTAACATCACATGACTTTATTATAATTAATGCATCAAGGATTCCATTTACTGGTAATAATATGTCAGCTTCATATCGAGCAAGAAATGGCTTCCGTTTTATTAAAGAAATATGAAGAAAGCTAGCAAGGTTAAGAAAATCTTTGACCATACTTCATACTTGAACCAGAAGTAATTAATTAAGAACTTCATTTGATTTCTTTATTTCTATCTGGGACTGCACTTGTCCTTTATTTTACTTAATTAAGCAACGCAAGTAATACTGTGATTACTGTTAATGACATAAAACAGTATGAATGACTTATGGATGGATGGATGGATGGCTCATTTTGGTGGAAAGAATTTGAAAGAAGAAACAAAAAGGATCGGATTTTCCATTAGCATTAATAAATACGATTTGGCTGCATTGCAGGCAGCTGGTATGGGCATTTGGTAAGCAACTTTCACTTCCAACATTAATCATTAACTGCGAGACACGCAGAGTTTTCAGTATGTTTCCTTTCATACCTCTTTTTTGTTTTGTTTTCACGCATTTTTTCTCTTCTGTTTTTTACAATTTTTGAATCGGAAGCAGATGAGAAAGTAAAAAGGAAAATAAAAAAAAAAGAAAAGAAAATTAAATAAAAGAAAAAGAGAAAAGCACCCATTGGGCACCCATTGATGACCCAAATACAATAAAAATACTGCTTTAGTTTCAAATAGTGCTCGACCCATTACTTTACTACTCCTTTCCTTCCCTGTTTCATCTGTCCCACAGATTCTTCTACTACATGTTTTTCTCCTCTTCTTCATTCACTCGCCACCATCACCACCCACTCCTTCCTTTCGTACGCACCCTCTCCCCTATAAATCTTACATAAACGCCAAACTTTTAATCATATATACATTAATATCTCTAGCTATTTCCATGGCAGAAGAGCAAACACCAGAAGAAACCCACCAAGCACAGTACAAGATTAGTGAAGAAAAACACACTAACAATATGGGTTACAAACAACGCATAGCTTCAACAGACTACACCACCGCTAAAAGTCCCTTCTCCCTTATCTGCAAAATCATAGCTGTTTTCCTCATTTTAGCCGGTGTCACTGCACTCACACTCTGGCTCGTCTACCGGCCCCACAAGCCTCGCTTTAGTGTCGTCGCAGCTGCCATCTACAACCTCAACGCCACTTCACCACCTTTCATCTCCACCTCCATGCAGTTCACTATCGTCACGAGAAACCCTAACAAGAGAGTCGACATAATCTATGACAAGTTATCTGCTTATGTTTCCTATCGAAACCAGCAAATAACACCGCCCTTTTATTTGCCTCCGCTTTATCACGAGACGAAGAGCTCGGTGGCGATGACGCCAGTTTTAGGAGGTGGACCCGTGCCGGTGTCGGCAGAGGTGGTGAATGGATTGATGATGGATGAGAGTTACGGGGTAGTGAACTTGAGGGTGGTGCTTTTGGGGAGATTGAGGTGGAAAGCCGGCGCTATAAGGACGGGAAGGTATGGAGTCTATGTGAAATGTGATATTTGGGTGGGTTTGAAGAAGGGTTTTGTAGGTCAAGCTCCTTTGCTTGGGTCTCCTCCATGTAAAGTTGATATATGAATATCAATTACATATAAAATTATCTGTATTCTCTAGCTTTATTCGTCTCCTTTTACGAATTTAAATCATCGAATTTAAGCCTTTTCTTTTTCCAAAGTTTATATGTTTATGTATTAATAGTCATTCGGAGCGAGGCAGAGGAAAGAGGTTAATTTAGACTGTCGGAATGATGTTGTCTTGTAGGCCAAAAGAATTGACCGAAGGAATAAGAAGGCTGAAGAATTAATACTGCTTTGCTTCTTTCTTCTGATCATTGATCATCTTGTATCTGAATTCATTCTGTCAACCATTCGGTTGCTCCGGTCTTCGTCCGACGTCGGTAGTTGAGTTCTCAGTTCTCACTAATAAGCATTGCATTGCCGCGTGGCTGATCTCTGCATGTAAGCTAATTTGGCAACATTTGTTCTTACAGATGGTCTAAAGGCACTTAAAGAAAGCAGATCTTGGAAGCTACTTGGAACCTGCCTCATTGGCTTTCAAATCCGAGCATTAACACTTAACCCAGTAGCTTTTCACTGATCAAATCGAAATAATTTTAACCACAAAGTGTGCTTATATTCACATGAAATTCGCGTATAAATTATAATATTATAAATTTCTTGGAAGCTGGTGGCTAATGGAAACACGAAGCAACGGTGTCACGGTGAAGAGGAATCACATGCGTCCTTTACGTTATTAAAAAGTGAGCCAACCTTTAATTAGATGCCTAAAGCCTTTTACTACTTGAAAATATCAAAATTTGTCCCTGTTTATATGACATGAAAATGATTTGTCGGTAGAGTGAGAGGGAAGTGACCTCCGATAATGGGGATCGAATATACATAAAAGTTATTGGCACAGTGCAGCGAAGCTGACTCTCAGAGTCAAGTGTAAGCAAGGTATCGGATTCATATCGTGAACTAGTTTGTTGACTGATCAAAGACATATATGCTTTATGAGAAGATTCCTTGCTCTCAGAAATTAAACTAATAATTAAATTTGTGAAGAATTCTAATTCATGTATTTAGACGGTTTGGATTTTTTTTTTAAAAAAATTTTTTGTGTCTTCAATGATTTTTAAAAGTATAATAGCTATAAAATTTAATATTAATTAATTTTAAGTTAAATTTTGATATTCAATCAATCTGTCTGTATTGCCTCTTCCTGGTACCTTTGTATGTAGATGAACAAAAAGATAGTCCTAGGGATTGAGTGAAGTTCTGCTAACCGATTTAAGGTAAAGAGTTCAACGAAAAAAATGAAATATATATATATATATATATTAAACCTATGAATCTTAAGATTGTCAAAGGTAGAATTTGAGATTAGTTTAGTAGCGCCCAAGCAGGTTTGTGTCGGGCTGGACATTGATGGACCAGAATTCGATTCTCACTCCAAACTGGGCTGACTGTTCTGTTCCATATGAGTGTTGGAACTTGGAAACTGGATTTGCTCAAAATAATAATAACAACAACGAAGTAAATGATTTGAATCTACAGAGCCAGGATAGAATTTGCATCCATCCATCCAAGACTACTTCCTGCATGCTGCGCACGTCACACTATTTGTCCATACATATTTGGATTCTAACATTAAAGTCAAGAAACCCACCCAGCACAAGCCAGACATTCAGATCAGACCCACATGGCCATTAAACTAAAATGCAGTCCCCTTTATTTCGGGATCAGTTTAGTCTGTCCACCACCATCTCTTGGTCCAATTTTGGAGATGAATTCATCGCGTAGGCCTAATTCAGTAATCTAATATAAAAATTAGGGACTTCTGCCTAATTATCAATCGTAGTGCGAAACCGGAGGACTCGGAAGTCTTGGGAGTTCCGGACGAGAGAAGAGAAGACATATTCGAAGCTATAATCTGCTAATTCTCGTTCAGCCAAGCCAAGCCAAGCCAAACCTATAACGTCTTAAAGGGTAAACGTGCAAGTGTTTATTCTTCTCCTTACTATTGGTTGATCTGTACTTTTTGTTAAAAAAAAAAATTCTATTCATTTTTTACTAGTTATCAAACTTTCTACTTATTCTTGAACCTACTTGTTTTCTTCTACTTTGATTCATTACGTTCGCTTTTTCTATTTTTTAATATAACATGTGATTGTTTATACTGGTTCAAATGTGGGTTTGACATATCTGGTTATGAATATACTTCTATGGATTCCCTGTTTTCACTTTGTTTCCCAGTTTCCTTTCTCGAGACTGCTTTGACTGCTCATTTCGTCGCTGCTTTATTTATCCATTTAGTATGTATTTTTTATGGTGCCTGCTGACACAATTTGCTTTCCTATTAATGGAATATGAAATTCTTTTAGGTAAAGTTTGGGGTTTATTTGTTAATGCTTCTGCCTTGTTGTCTATAATGTGTGGTGGTGTTGTTTTCTTGTTGAAATGTTTCGCTTTTGGTGCTTGGAACAATGTATTTCCGAATGATACTAATATTTGTTTCGATAAAAAGACTAGAAGTGTCTGTGCCACAGTTTGATACAAGCTTTTTTGGGTTTGATTTTGCTTTAAGCATTTCCGAGCTGATTTTTCATTTAATCAATAAAATACTTGCATAACCGGATTAATTTAGCCAAATTACATCTAATTGCTCCATTGCCGGCTGAGTAAACATGTATTGATATGTTTCAAGTAAGTTGTTGCTTGCCTTGCTGTGATAGGCTATTAGCTGGACTTCTGGTTGTTAGGTTGATTCATGTGTATTGCACAAGAAGATTGCAGAAGATTTGATTCTACCTTGTCATTGTCAATGCCAAAATGTTTCTTTATTACATTGTTGGTAATTCGTACCTAAAAGGTAAATTTTCTTTTCGTTTGCTTGTGGCTTTGAGGCATTGATATTATGCTCTTCTTGTATATTTTTTGGTATAGGAGTACCTTTTAGGAGTTGACAGTGATTTGTTGCATTAGCTCTTACCTCTTAATTGGGAAATTGTTGCTAAAAGACTAACCTAGGCATAGATTTTGGGGTTTTCCACCGCATTGTTACTTCCTTTTACAGAAGACTTATTTCTATAATGCCGTCATTTTTTACTATGAGATGTGTATATTGTTGATCTATGTACTTAATGTGCCCTTGATGGTTACAACAATCATCATATTCCTGTTTTGTAAATATATCAGATGAGTTTGATTCTCTGCGTATGTCAGTAGTTGTTTGGCTTTGATGAATACTGGGACGAAGTTCTTTGTAGGCACAGCTTTTGCATACTTTGCCTTCCTGCAATATCTCATGCTCAGTTTCTGGACATTTATGGGCTGAAGTTCAACATCAGCATTACTATCTATATGTTTTGGATACACAATTAATGGCTCCAAAATAACTTGAGAGCTTCCTCCATACATTTGTTTCTTGATAGAGCTTATTCCTTGAAAGAATGCTGATGGGCATTTAGTGTTTCACAAAAACACTTGACAGTTGTCTTCTCAAATCGTTTGAGTTCCTTTTGTCCACTTATATATCACATGCCTTGGCTCACCTTCTGTTAGAAATGTTCAATTTTGTGTCTTAGGCTCTTGTACCCCTTATGCGTGCACCCTAGTATATTTTCTTCAAAATCTGTTATCTCCCTAGAGGTTATTTTGAGCAACGTTTGACGCCAATTTGAAGGTTTTCTGTTGTTATTATGCATTCAAAAGCAATAGTTTCATTTTCTTCCTTTTTTTTGTAACGTGAGGAAATCCCTTCCTGATTCTTCCCTTAATAAAGCTTCAATTTCTGATGAATTTGGTTTGTGTTGTGGAACCAAGAGCACTAAGTCATTCTCCTCTCTACACTGTAAATGTTTTCTTCAAATGGTCTTGAAGTTTTCTTAATGCATGTGGAGTCTAGCTCAAGCCAAACATGGAAATCTGATCAGTTTATTTGAGCTGGGATTACACAGCGGAGTGTTCAGCTTGGTTTAGTTTGTTTGCATCCCTACTTGAATGCAATTGTTTGTATCTAAAAGCCTATGGTAGAAGATGAGCATTCTACTCCTACCTCTGTCATTAATATTAGATTTAGTTCGGTCATATTATCACAAGTTTCGTTTTCCTAAATTGATGACATCTATGTGATAAAATTATTGTTGATTTGGAATTTCAGAAATTAAAGAAAAGAAATCTTTTTCCATTTTTCTGATAGACATTTAAGTTCATGATTCCACTCTTGTTTTTGGTGTTCTGGATAAACACACATTTTTGCTGGTTGAAATGGGAAGATTGGGAAATTATGATTCCAATTATATGAAACTTGTGTGCATACATATTTTCTTCAGGAATTCATCAATTTGTTATTCATTTTGTCATGATGGATTTTCAGATGGAAGAAAATTCTCTGCGTGGGCAAACTGTGGAAATAAATATAGATGTTCCTGATAGGGAAAGGAGCCTTGGTGGAAGTAAGATTTGTGGGGAAGCACCTTGTGGATTTTCAGATGCTGCAACCAACTCTAAAGATGCCCAAGAACGATCAGCTTCCATGCGGAAGCTTCTAATGGCAGTTGCACTTTGTGTTGTCTTCATGAGCATTGAAGTAGCTGGTGGCATCAAGGCCAACAGTCTAGCAATATTGACTGATGCAGCACATCTGCTTTCAGATGTTGCAGCTTTTGCCATTTCTTTGTTCTCTTTGTGGGCGGCTGGATGGGAATCAAATCCACGTCAGTCTTATGGATTTTTCAGGATTGAGATTCTTGGTGCTTTGGTTTCCATCCAACTCATATGGTTGCTTGCTGGGATTTTAGTATATGAGGCCATTATTAGACTAATTCATGAGACAGGAAAGGTCAATGGCTTTCTAATGTTTCTAGTTGCTGCATTTGGCCTTGTGGTGAACATCATCATGGCTCTTGTCTTAGGCCATGATCATGGCCATGGTCATGGCCATAATGGTCACAATCATGGCATTGGCCACACCCATGGAATGAGGATCAACGCTGATCATCATCATCATCATCATGTCGAGCACTCCAGAGGTGGTTACCGTCACCATAATGATGAAGAAAATCCCAAAAGTGAGCACCACCACCACCACCACCACCATCATGATCACGGAGAGGAGCACTCTCTTGATGAACACCATCATACCTGTGAAGATCTAACAGAGCCCCTTTTAAATAAACCAAAAGGTGGACCTGAACAAAAGAATCAACGAAACATAAATGTACAGGGAGCTTATCTCCATGTACTTGGTGATTCCATTCAAAGTATTGGGGTAATGATTGGAGGGGCAATCATCTGGTATAAGCCTGAATGGAAGATAGTTGATTTGATCTGCACCCTTATCTTTTCGGTTATTGTTTTGGGTACGACATTCAAAATGCTGCGGGACATACTTGAAGTTCTGATGGAGAGCACACCGAGGGAGATTGATGCTACAAAGATTGAAAAGGGGCTTTTGGAGATGGAGGAAGTTGTGGCCATTCATGAACTGCATATATGGGCCATCACAGTGGGGAAGGTCCTGTTTGCTTGCCATGTCAAAATCAGGCCAGAAGCAAATGCAGATGTGGTGCTGGACAATGTGATAGACTATATCAGAAGGGAGTATAACATAAGTCATGTTACTGTACAGATAGAACGCTAGGGTGAGTGAGTGATTTAATTGTCTACAGTATCTATTTCCATGGCTTCCATTTTCCAACTTTTGAGTATTGAAATTGATATTAAGACAAGGGATAGTTGATTTTTTTTTTAATTTGCACATGATTGCTAGATGCATATCCAGAATTTGACTTGCGTGTATATTAAGTTTATTGATTCTCTCTTTTGGGTCGTGGGGTTCCTGTTGCCAATTTAGTTTCACAGATGCACGCATTATTCTCTTTAAAGGAAGAAGTCTAGGAGGTGGCAAGAGTGGAAAATTTATTTCTGCCACCACAGCCCACAGATATGCATCCAACTCTCTGGAAGTTGGGGTCTACCTCCTGTAAGTTTCTTGTGTCGCAGGCATCAAATGAGATAAGGAGTTATGCTTGTCTTCTGGACGATTTTTCCGGTTAGTTGCTGGTGGACACATAATATCGGGGGGTGGGGGCAGTGTTGTCACCCTGCTGAATGAGCTAAGCTCATGAATCACCAAGTACCGTTTCATTAGCCCATCGAATGACAACAGCAATCTCGGTACATCCAAGATTTTGAGATTGAAGCCACAGGAATGAAGCTTGGCCTTGAAGGTGAGGATAAAGTTCCCAGGGTCTTGCTTAACTTTGAAGAGATTCCTAGAATAAATTTATGATTGCTACTGCTAGTAACTTCTGCCTATTTTGTGGTCTCTGAAGCTGTGAATTTTATCAATGAGCTAGCTGACAGTGTCCTAATTTATGCAACTCTTGAGAAAGAAAATGCCAATGGTTCTGTGGCTATAAATAAAGCTTGCTATAGTTTTATAGGAGGAAAATGAAGACCATAGTTGAAAAGTGGATAAAATTTTTAGAATTTGTCTAGAGAAGAGAGTCTGGTATTCTCAAGCTGGGACTTTGTTGGATTGGATTTGTCTTCATTGTAAATTGTGTCTAATACGTCTCTTTTTCTTCTTGTGAAGCTGCGAACGGATGCACACACTCACATGCCCATCTCTTCACCCATAAAATTATTGTGATAGTATGAGCTGTCCCATTGCTTGCCTACATGTTGAGAGGAAATTTGCCACATAAAATATGACTATCACTAGGGATAGTTTTCAAGAAAAAAGGTTGTGTAGAAAATGAAATCCGCCTCATACCACAGAACCCATACTTATACCAACAGGTGACAGTGTGGATGCTCTGTTCTGATAGCAATTCAAGGGTTAATACAATATTAATAAGATTAGCCCTTCCGAAGGTTATCTTTGTTAGACTTCTCATAGTAAACAGAGAGTCAGCCTGTGCCATTATTTCATGTATCAGCAATACCAATACTGGGCACTGCCTTCACTGTCAATGATGTTGGCAATTTCTATATTCTCCTAGAAAGGCACATTTTAAGGGGGAGGCCAAGGGCAGTGCTGCAGTTACAAAATCACAGATGATACAAATGATCAAACTTACTTGAATGAGATGTGCAATTTGTCCAGACCAATTTCTTTATTGAATATCTCCTTTCTGAGTTAGTTATATTCATCAAATACAATTAAAGTAGAAGCATCATTCAAAAAGAAAAAGGAGGCTTGCAATCTAGGATTCAATCTCATCATGTACTTCAATCGAGACAAAAGTTTGTGTCCCGAGACATTTAATGCAAACGTGCTCACAGCTATTGGCATAGGACCCAGTTAAAATCTTGTTTTCTTACTAATGATAATAAAAACAAGGGAAGTGCCCGCCCGACTTATCTTCACGACACCAATTGATAAAAAGGATCAACTTCTGCAATTGCTTTGCTTTTAACCATACACATTAAGAGATAAGAGATTAGGATGCCCATTGCTCCTCTATAGCTCTTGTCTACGAGGTTGTCCTTGCTTGGAACGTGGATGCCATTATTACTGCCCTAGTAAGCAAGGTAGTCCGCAGATCACAATACTGTTGTCGGGCAGCACCTCTTCTCTCCATGTGCAGGGTAAACAAAATTGAACAGGTAAATCTATATTTGTAATTAATAACTGTCTTTACTTCTAATTCTAGGCGTAGTCAAAAGTGTGTGGAAGTGCAATAAATTATTACGAAAAGCTGGTTATAAAGGAAATAGGAGGAGGACGAGAAGAAATGGGTGGAGAAATTTGGGAATGGGAATGACAGATCATAAGACGGGTGAGGTGACAGGATCCATTCCATGGGAATAGAAGGACCCTTTGAAGTAGTGTTTTATTAAAGAAATATGTAAAAGCGGGCGTATGCCTGAGCCCTGTAGAAAGAGCAGTCCCCACGACAATCTGTCTCCGCTGCTGGACAAAATTACCACCGCCCATAATGCTTTTGGAACCTTGTAAACCAGACATACAAACCCAAACCCAAACACACACACTCTCTCTCCTGCTCTCCGCTGCTTATCTCTACTCTCACCAGCTCTTTCGGTATCCCAATTCCAAATATATCTATCTTGTCGTTTCTTTTTAGTTTACTTTCCACCTTTCGTTTATGATCCGTTCCTTTCACCGTTGTTTTACCATTCTTACCTCCATTTCTGCTCTGGTTATTTCCCTTCTTTCTTTCTTTCTTTCTTTCTCTTTAATTTCTTCCAAGCGCTTTAAATTTTATTCTATTTAAGAGAAGACTTTAAGACTATCATCAGTATCAGACACAAGGGAATAATATATCTGTGCTTGCATAGTGTGGTCCTTCTTCTGGCTTACATTTATTATTAGTATTGTTTCGTTAGCATCACTGTATGGAATGTTTGTAACTGAGAGTGAGAGAGACAGAGAAAAAAATTTAAGGCACTACTTCATCAACAAGTGATCAGTTTGCTGTGATGGAGAAGGTACAAGGACTCGTTAATCGTTGTGTATGTTGCTTTGTTCGTTTTTAGTCTCTCTCTTTTTCACCTCTTCTCTTGTATCCCTTTTCCAGAATCAAGATATAGATTGCATTCAATGCAATGTGTATTTTTTCTGGAAATACTAAAATTTGCTGTTGCTGTTTCCCTATTTCACATTCTATTCTTATTCCACCTTTATTCTCTTTTCTCCGTTGAGACTGAACAACCCACCAATCCATGACGGTACTTTTCTTTTCTTCCATTCAGGGGTAGGTGCAAAACCCATTATCCAAGCATTTTCCTGATATTATTTTGTGGGTTTTTGTTTTCTTGCAGTTCTTTGGAGAACATCTGAGTGTGGAGTGCTTAGAACAAGAATTTGTCAACACAGACACCTTAAGATTTGAGGAAGAAGAAGGACCACACTTGACAACAGAAAGCTTAGAAGACAGAATGCCATTTCTTGAGATGCTTCAAAGTGTAGAAAACCCTTCACTTTTCCCTTTCAAAGAACACAACTTTCAGACGCTGTTGAGACTCCAACACTTGAAAAAACCATGGGACATTGTTAACCCTTACATTCCTGAAATGGATACTCAAATTCAAGTCCTGGAACATGAAAGTTGTGTCACTCAAGAAATACTAGACCTGCACTCACCAGTCAAATCAGAAACAAAGATCCTTCAAAACCCACCTTCAATTTCATGCCTAGAGGTTGCGAGCTCAGAATGTAACCAAGACCAACTCAACTCAGTTGAAAAAATGACTCGCCCACAAACTAGAACTAAACAGACCCAACTCTCCAAATCCCCTCCAGTCACCCGCGAAAGAAGAAAAAGAAAACGAACAAAACCAATCAAGAATAAAGAAGAAGTAGAGAGCCAACGCATGACCCACATCGCAGTTGAACGTAACCGCAGACGCCAAATGAACGACCATCTCAACACGCTTCGCTCCCTCATGCCTTCCTCTTACGTCCAAAGAGTAAATCAATCTGTAACCTTTCAAATATTTTACATGATAACGAAAGTTTCATTCTTTAACTACGAAATGTGATTAGAAGGATTAATTTCTTTTTATTTTTCATTGTTAAAGGGAGATCAAGCTTCTATAGTTGGCGGTGCAATAGACTTTGTGAAGGAACTGGAGCAACTTTTACAATCACTTGAAGCAACAAAGAAAATGAGAATGGAGCAATTTTTGGTGTCAAAGCCTGAAATTCACAATTTTGAGGAGCAAGTGAAGGCGGAGAGCAAGTCAGAAGGGGCTGAGATAGAAGTCACAGTGATAAATAGTCATGTTAATCTCAAGATTCAGTGTCAGAGGCAGCCTGGTCAGTTGTTGAATGTCATTGTTGCACTTGAAGATATCAGGTTAACATTTTTGCACCTGAATGTCACTTCCTCACAAACTACTGTTCATTACTCTTTCAATCTCAAGGTACTTGCTTTTTTTCCCCCCCTTTCTATTATTTAATTTTTTTTGGTCAACCATGTTGACTTGGGTTCTCAACAACTCAATTTTAACTCTTTCTTGTGGGTGGGTTTTGATTGTGCCGAATGCACAGATAGAGGACGATTGTAAACTTGGGTCAGCAGAAGAGATAGCAGCAGCAATTCATGAAATATTTATCTACGTCAATGGTAGCTGAATCTGAGCGGTCAGTTGATTGAGCAGAGTTGACTTTACGGCTTAAAAATGAAAAAGAAGAGATAAACAAAAGGAGGACGATGAAAATTGAGTTTGTGAGAAGGGGGGAACAGAACAGAGGGTACCTTCAAAGCCGGTACTGATGTACCCACAAAGGAAGAGAAGAGAGGGGCTCTGCTGCAGCTCAGAGCACAAGCACATGATGTTCACTGCTTAACCTAAAAAAGGTTCTGTTTTTTCTTTCTATTAATTAATTACTAGAAAATAAATGTTATTCTGTCAGTAATTTTCTTTTTGGATGTACGCGGTTGAGATGAGAAATGGGACCGCATGCCTGAGCGAACAAGAGAAGATAAAGGGACATGATTACAAGTTGTGAATAATGCTTCTCTTTTTATATTGACTTCGGGATGTGCATGCTCTGTACACACGACTGCAATACAGAGAAGATGTGGGGGGTGTAAGCGTTCACCATGAGACGTCTTTTCAGCCACTTATCCTTTTTGTACCTTCTTTTCGGCTTCGGTTTGCTTTTGCTTTGTGCTTTGAGTTTCAAGAAAACAGAGAAGTGCAACCCAGGTTTTTGTAAAGTAGATAATAATGGTTTATGTAATGCCTCAGCTTTAATTATATGGGACTTTGTTCTACTTTCTTTCTATTTCTCTTTCTTTCGATTTCTTAATGTGCATAATAAGGCTTAAAAATATCACAGTGAAAGTACCAGCTTCATGCATGACATAGAAGACGGGTAATATCCGGAGAAAGAAGTGGTAGATGCTGAAACCCAGCGGCCTCCATTCATGGCACGTCACCTAAAAGTCAGCATATGGGCCCTTTTTCTCTCTTGCTGGACTCATTTTCTTTCTGAGTAAGGCTTGATCGAAATTGGCTGTGAGCACCTCTCTGGCTACAAATTACTTAATTAATCGTGGTTAGATTAATGCAAACGCAACTTATAAACAAATGCATGGCAATAGATGAAGCAGCTGTGACCTCAATTAGTCACTGCATCAAGTAATCGGATTTCACTGTGAACCAAGAGAAAAGAGAGGAAGAGGAGAACAAGATAGAAGTGACGTTTGAGGGAGTTATTTAGCCGGGAAAGTGTTTTGAGGAAAATACACAAAGTCAAATAGAAAGAGGTAGGGCGTTTGGGCAGCCCACGTTCCAACACTGAAAATTGCCATACAGCAGGTATCAGAATGAGAGAGACAGAGCAGCTAAGTTATAGCACACATTCCCATGTGAAATCAAAGTATCAACAGACGTCTGCTATCGGAGACTAATCACCCTGTCCCCTTCTAGCCCAGTTCTAGTCATTTTGGTTTTCGTGCTTCTTTTTTCAATAGCATTTTCTCTGTGTTCCAGTGTCAGCTCAGTCAAAATCCGACGTTATATTTTGTTTTAGCCGCCTCCTGAACTTGAAAAAAAAACCCTTCATTCACAAATGTTCCTAGTAGCATAGCAGGCTGCTTTTCTAAGCATGTAAGCAATACATGCACATAAGCTACCTAGATTCACTAGGTAAATGTTAAATAATAAGTTGCTTCACAGGCTGATTGGTCAATTGCTTACCCTGAACTCATTATGTAAAGTGAAATGGAGTCTGCCGCAGCCTCGGGCATCTCTAGACTTGACATTAAACAATGGAAAACATTAAAAAAAAAAACCCAAATGAAGGAACATTGGTATCAGATTTTGTAATAAGTTATGTTTTATTTGGAAAGACGAGTCAGCATATTCAACTTTAGCCCGATTAATCCACATTTTCATACCATATCATTGGCATTAGCCTATTTTATTCTAGCATTCCCACCTTATAATGTATCATTTATCAGCCCAATGTCGCTTTCTTATTTGTTTAGCATATAAGAACAGAACATTACATCCGTCTAAGTGAATTAAATTATATATAGAACTGTTGCAGTACTATTAAACCTGTAGAAGTTGAAAGTCTCAATTTTGGTGGATTACCAAAGAAATAGCCGTCAGCTGTGAAGACTTTGGACCAACCAGAGAGATCAATACCTATCAGCCCAGCCAGAGTTTCAACTTTTCCTTTGTTTTATTTTCCAGGTTCCTTTTTCATCCAATACCCTCAATGCCACTGCTGTGAGGTGCCAATGTGACTGCGTTCCTCATGAAACTCTACGTTTCGATGTGTTTGATGATAGATCATAGATTCTTCAACCTGCTCTACCGCTTTAATGGTTACTTACGAGGTCATAAATGATAGTACAGGCAATATATTTGTTACTTTAATATTTTTGTTTGTCTGTCATCATTTAAAGACAAAATCTACCATCTAATGACACATTACAAAGGAGAAAGAAACGGTGAATGTATGAACAATAGTACAGAGTACTACAGGCTATCAGTCTTACACACTACAAATTCCAAAGAGAAAAAACAGTATCTCAGGATCTGATTTCCTTTACTTTGCCTCAAAGTTTCAACCGGGTAATGTAACAGTGCCCCAATCCTCTAACCCATTATATTACATTTAAGTTAAAATCCAAACAATGCCTTGCCACTGTTCTTTCTACATCTCTTCTCTTGGTTGAGCATTGAGATGGTTAAACCAGTTTTTTGTCCCCTACGCTGACGTCTAAATTTGCATGTCGTAGGGCATGATCAAAGATTCTCTATCGAAGGGCATCCATATCAATATCAGATATGATCAGAGATCCCCTCGTAGACTCTGTTTTTGGAAAACCGTAAACCTGATCATCATCATCATCATGCGGACCCATGCCCATGCAAGCAAGCATCGTACCTTCGGAGATAATAAAAGAAATTGATGCTTCAATCACCTTGCAATCAATCAAAACATTATACTTCTTATCAGCTTTGACTAATGATCAACCTCAATTCTCCACCAGCACCGTTATTTAGTCCTCTTTATATGCATCCAAAATGCATCTTGACTGATCATGTTATTCTTACTTTCTGATAATTTTTTAACGGTGAATTAAAATCGTCAAAATTTTCTGATGGTATTGGGGGGTTGGTTGTCCAGTCAGTCACCCTTAACACCGCGCATGTGGGTCTGTCCACTTACTGCAATTCAATACAATGCACTCAAAACACACACAAACAGAGAGCCATACCCCCACACACACATAACAGTACTTCTTGTTCTTTGTTGCATACACGAAAGAAGTTTAAGGTCTTTTTGAAGATTTTAGGAATAGCACATGCTTGCTTTCGGCGTATGATCTGATTCTGTTCTTGGCTGGGGCTGGGGTATCTATGACTAGTCCAGGAAATTAAACTAAGACCTTCAAATGAATGATTAATCATGTCATGTCATCAAGTGAAGATCTGATCTGGTGGTGGGGTCGGGCCATACTATATTATGCCAGAGCATATCATGCCGTGCACGGAGATGGAGTTGGGAGTTACGTACCAATGGAATGGAAGGGTGAAACTTAAGGCAAAACGTGAAATGCTGTTTTCAGGCAAATTTACCAAACAAGATAAGCAAACTATGCACGGAGACCAATTAATGTACAGGAAAGTTGGCAAGGCAGAAAACTTGTAACGTGGGGCGTGGTGGGATCAGTTAATGATTTCTGTGGAAGTGGACATAAAATTGGATCCGCAGAAGGAAGGAGCCTCGACACGGGGTTCTCCTGTGTCCTAAGTTCTTGCCTAACATCCTATATTTCTGGAGTTCTTATACAGGTACAATCACTTTTACCTTTCCACTATCAATTTAATTTTACATTTTTACCACCCTCCCCACTAAGAGAAAAATCTTTTTATATTTCTTTCCATCGTTTGTGTACTTGGAATTTGGGCCCTGATGCCCACGGTTTACTCGACAGTAATCTAATGGTGGCAAGGCCTGCATACGGATACCATTCCAACGGATTGGCAAAGGCCCAAAGATCTAAACCTACGAGAGTAGCCATGGGCTTAATCGTGCAACAAAGACTGGAGAAATTGACTTTTAGCCGAACAACAACAATCCAGGCCTAGAAAAACAAAAGCCTAATGAGTTGAAGCATTCAACGTGACAACAGGCAAGTCTACAATAGCATTCATATGATGGATACAAATACAATCAAAAGCATTGGTTAAAAGTCAAATAAACTTTATTCACATGTAATAATTCTACAGTAGCAATCCTCTGAATAACCACAACAAGTGTGGGGGGGTGCGGGGGTGATGTGTGGAAATAAGGGGAAAAGCCTGAAAAGCCCAATCTATACAATTTGTGATATAGGACATCAAAGGAAAGTGGGCGGCATTGATCTTCCTATCCCCATGGCAAACAAACGGGAGATATTTTCGTAGTGGTTATGGCATAGCGTGACATATTTTACCCTCTTCATTTTACCATGCTTGCGGTTGTTGCCTTGTTGCTAAATGACTTGTTGACAGTACACTGACTTTCCCACAAGTCATTGTATACAGCACCAGCAAGTACTGCAGCAATGGCTTACTGCAAGACAGATAAAATTGGAAGAGATATTTGTTGCTCTGGAGAAAGACAATGCAATCAATGAGTTTGGCACAACAGAGGCCCAATCTGGAGCGTCCTATCCAATCAAACACCATAGAATTCCTATCCAAGAGCCATGTCAGCACTATCCGGATCAACCGAATGAGTGGTTGTCTTGCTCCAAACTTGGAAGAAGGACCATCTCCACATTCCAGTTAAAGTTATGGAACTCCCCCAAAATGAAACCCGCAAAAAATAACCAAAAACTGAAAAAGCAAACAAATAAATCAGAACTCATTAGTTTGCAGCCTTTCTTCATTTTTCTCATCCCATTAGCCTCAAGAATCTCTCAAAGGAAAACCAGAAGCATAACCTGCAGGGATTCATAACCATGGCTTCAACTTCTTCCAGTACATTATCAATCTCTTCCTCCTCAACTCTTGTTGATGCCAAGGCTCCTCGTCAATCAGCTGCTGCATCACCTCAATGTGTAACCCTCCCGCCGCTCCCACCCCTTCCAGTTCCTTCTCAAAGTCGCCCCTGGAAAACAACTGCTTACTGTTAGTCACTCTTATCACTCTACCCATACAAATACGAACGCGCCCACCATTTTTATTTGCTACAATTGGTATATGAATCTTATGATAATGTCAACTTGTCAATTTTAGGTCCAAAGATTGCGCGGAATGTCATGACTATGGCAACTGGAGAGGCTCCAGCTGAAGTTGCAGCAACTGAGCTGCCAGAGACTGTCAAGACAGTGCAAGAAGCTGTAAGTTTTTTCAAACTGTTTCCATTTACTCTGTGTTATTGTGATTTTATGACACGGTCTTATCCTTTAATGTACAGTGGGACAAAGTGGAAGATAAGTATGCTGTGACTTCACTCGCTCTAAGTGGTGCTATTGCATTATGGGGCTCTACAGGACTGATCTCGGTGAGGTGTCCCTTATGCGTTTCCTCTGCTACCTTATTATTAGGTTTTTATGCTTTCCATTGCGATTTTGATTTACCTCATAACATGTACATTCATTTAATATTCAAATGTGAATTATAAAATAATTGGTAATGTCTGAAATTCGTAACAGGCCATTGATAGGCTTCCTTTAGTCCCTGGTGTGCTTGAGATCGTGGGCATTGGCTATACCGCGGTAAGTTGGATTGAGTTTGATGTTGCATTCATGAATTAGTTTTTGGAAACGAAATTAGTACACGTTCAATTCTAACTCATGCGTCCAACTATCTTTACTTTCTTTGTTGTACAGTGGTTTGCATACAAGAACCTAATCTTCAAACCAGAGAGGTACTGGGAATTCGCTGTCTTATAGCTCATTCAGCTGCAATGTTTATTTTCAGAGCATATATTCAAGTTATTTTCGGTAATTCAAAGAAGTTTTCCATCATAGTGATATCTTCTACCGAACATGATTAATTTCAGGGAAGCACTGATACAGAAAATAGAAGACACATATAAGGATATACTAGGGAGCAACTAAAGGAAACCGAGGAATTATGCTGCTGAGACGAGGTACTAAGTTTTTCAAGTGAATATCCTGCAGCACTCTGTTTGTAAGCAATCCCTTCTTTTCTTCGCACTAGTTTCTAACCAGAATAAACCTCATGTGATGTACTTTTAAAGATACATGTAACTGAATATTTCATTTGCCTGTTTTAGCTGTATATGATGCTCATGATGAACTTTCTTCATAAGGTAACATGCACGTTCTGAACTGAATCTGAACATAGACTCTCTTGCAGTAGAAAATGATGGTAAAATGGCAGAAGATTTTAAGCCCACAACATGACACTGTTATTATAATAATATAATTTTATCCATTGAGAACCAAAGGATACATCTCCCAAAACATTAATAACCATAAGAATGCAATCCGTTTGAAGAACTCGATGATGAAAAAGTTACATACACGAGATACGTAGTTGACAACCTTAAACCCAGCTCCTTTTGCCAGGGCCATAAATTCTTGTTTGCTTCTCTCTTTGCCTCCCGATATTAGAAGTAACATGACTGCATTCATAGGGTAAGACTCCCTTGCTATATGGCCAGTCTCAGGCACTTCGGGAAGGACTGCATTTATAGTACAATTACTTTTCCATTCCCCTGAATGGCTTCGTGGCAGTTCTCTAACAACCTTAAGCAGTGTTCATCGTCCAAATTATGAATTATCCGCTGAGCCATTTACAAATTCGCTTTTTAATTCAGTGTAATATTGTGAATTAAAAGCGAATTTGTAAATGTTTCAGTGGATTATTCATAATTTGGACGATGAACACTGCTCAAGGTTGTTGAAGAACTGCTACGAAGCCATTCCGGAGAATGGAAAAGTAATTGCTATAGACGCAGTCGTTCCTGACGAATATATAGTAATTCTAGATAAAGTGCTTAAAGAGCCGTATGATAATTTAATTGGGGCAGCTCCCTATCATGACTAACCTTCATTAAAATGGCATCCCCACTTGGAATTGTTTCGAACATATCTCCACTTATATGTTCCACACCTGCAATATAATTGTTTAGCATCACTGAATTGACACTTCATGGTTACCAATAACATAATTAGTTATTAAAACACATATTTGAGAGATTTAGAGGACAATCCCGGAAGAAAAAAAAAAACCAATAGAAGTCGATGAAAATATACAAGGATAGGAAGGATCATCTTGGATGACATGAGGCAAGTCAAAATCAACACCCTTAGTATGAGGGTATTTGGAAGTAATCATATTTAGGTTATAACTCCGACGCCGCCACCAACATCAACAAGCTACTTAACGTGGTTAAAGCCTCTGTAAGACTCCAGGATTTTCTTCATTACTAAGCAAGTGTGGTTGAACATTGCGCTTTTGAAAACTTCATTGAACCTGGAGTCGGCAGCACAGTATTCAAAGAAAGCATTCCATGAGCTTTAGTGAAAGGAATTCCTCCTTCAACAATTGAGCCTTTCAGTTGAAGCCTGAAATGTACATCCAAATACGATTGATTACTTTATAAACACGCATGGTGAATAATAAACTAAAATCCTAAATTAATCAAAGAGAAGACAAAGATTATAACATACTAGCTATCCAAGTATAGTTTTTCCAGAAACAAGGCCATAAGGGGACCCAAGGACACGGCGTCTTGATTACTTATAAAGTATTTGGACACAGGAGCAAGACTACACAGCCTTTGTCCAAAAAAACAGAGCATTCAAGCACACGATGGCTGGCTAGAAGCCTGAGTATCCGGTCCAGCATCGTAGCTGCGTCAGGATTTTTGGTGGTTATTTTAGCTGCAATCTCAGCTTGAAAGCTTAGCACCAGGACCAGCTTTGGCTATAATCTGAAAAACGCCAAGCTCTATTACCGTGTACAAGGTCATGTATAGAAGAACCATGCCCTTTGACAGTTCCATGGCGTGTGACAAATTTTCTTCTTCTTTCTTTAACTTGGGCTGAGTTTCTGCCAAATTAGCCATGTGTGTGTTTACTTTTTTTATTTTCTAGCTTCTTGCTCCGCTGCCTCTTCCTTCTTCTCTCTCTCTCTTTTTTTTTTGGTGCCGTGTGTATTCTGAAATTGGAGCTTCAAAGGTGCATTTGTACAACGACAGAGAACGTACGTATCATTTAGGCTTCTAATAACTTAATAATATATTTTAATAATTGCATTATTTAGCAGTGCATTTTCTTAGGATTTCAAATTCATACGTAACTAAAACCCAAGAAACAATTTCGAGTGATCCAGTAAGGAAGTCTCTTACATTTGTACTCATCGAATTGCTGATAGGGTAAGCTATACCCACCCCCAGGATCCAGGGTTTGGGAACTATAGAAAAGGATAGCATCTGGAATAAGCTTGGCAGCCTAACTCTTGCTTGTTGCTGTCGACCATATTTAATCAAGCCTTTACATCCCATTATTAAGATCACACTTCAATTAAAAATTAACTTTTAAGAAATAATACAGGCATGGAAATTAAATCGAATATTTAATTTGCTCCTGGATTTTTGCTTTCGCACCCTCTTGTTGGAATCTATTAATTAACTCGAAGTTGTTGGGCAATAGACTTATGGTGTCATTATAAGAGAAGTTTCACCTATTATTCAACGAGAAAGAAACCATCGACACATTCATAATGATGATTAATAGCCACAAGCATTGCAAGTAAGTCTATTTGAAGAACTCCATCACACACAAATTACATACATAAAATTCGTAATTGACACCCTTAAATCCAGCTCCTGTTGCCAATGACTTAAATTCTTGTTTGGTTCTCTCTTTGCCTCCCGATACTAGAAGTGACATGAATAGTATCCATAAAGTAAGACACCCTTGCCGTGTGGCTGGACTCAGGCACTTCAGGATGGGCTGCATCTATAACAATTACTTTTCCATTCTCCGGAATGGCTTCGTTGCAGTTCTTGAACAACCTTATGCAGTGTTCATCATCCCAATCATGAGTTATCCACTGTACCATTTACAAATTCGCTTTTAATTCACAGTGTTGCACCGAACAACAACAACAAAAAAAAAAAAAAAAAAAAAAAATTGAATATAGAGACAATACAGCCTTTGTCCACCAAAAACAGAGCAATCAAGCACACGGTAGCTTACTAGAAGCCCGAGTATCCGTTCCAGCATATCTGGATTTTTTCTTTTTTGGGTTACTTGAACCACAATCTCTGAGACAGAAAGCTTAGCACGAGAACCAGCTTCGGCAATGATCTCAACAACTTCAAGATTCACTGCTGCTTTTATAACCATGGATGGAGCCATGCTCATTGACAGTAGCATTGCATATGAATGTGTCTCTTCTTCATCATCTTCTTCCTCGATCTGTTTTGATTGCTCCTCAGCAGAAGAACCAATTTCCTTCTCTCTTCCTTATGCTGACCCCCCGCCACACCACCCCAACCACGTAATTTGAATATTTAATCTTTGTTAAATATCATTTATAATCAGTGGTGGCCGCGGATTGCAGGCTAGCTAACCATTAAATTAGGACAGTAAATCTAACATCAATTATGTACTAGTATTTATTTTTCTGCTTATTATAAGATTTTAAATATGATCAAACTATAATAATTAATTAAAAAAATTAGTTAAACATTTTTTTAAGCCAAAATCTAGCTGGCCCTTTTCATGACAATATAGGATTAGTTCAAAAAAAAAAAAAGTTTCCTAATCAAATAAATTAAAAAAAAAATCTAATCTTATATGAAAAAGAAATCCATGTAAGACTAGAACAAGGTAATGAAAACAAAAATCTATGCAAAAAGTGGGTTGCTTTAGTTTTATAACATAAAAAAATATAGAATAATTATAGAGAAATTGAGCAAAGAGAATAAAAAGAAATCATAAAAGAAAAGGAGTTGTAGAAATAACGATGATTACTATTTATTTAATTTTTATTTTATAACTCTCTAAGTAAAATTATTTTATTTATTTATTTATCATGGAGAGCCAAAAACATTATTTTTTGATATCGTAAGCTTTTAGCATTATTCTAGATAAAATATTTGATCGTAATTCTATTTTTAAGTACTTATTTAATTTAAAAAAGTTAAAATCTATAAATCTAAATAGTTTAAAGGTTTTTTGCAATAATTTTAAGGAGTTTTCAAAATACGATGGTGTTGTTGATATTGACGGGATTAGTTTATTTTTGAGTTAAGTATCTTGAGAGATTCTTTACCAAATAACACAAAAAAAAAAAAAAAACTATACTAATAATTGTTACACATGCAAAAAGAAATTTTAAAAGTTGAAGTTGATCAAATCTTATTGTTGATCAATTATGTTCTAAGAAAAATTAAATAGATTAGATATTTTGTCTATTAAAAATTCTTTGTAAAAAAATTTATTTATAAAAATTTGGTCAATAATTTTGCAGCAAAAATTTTAAAAAGACTAATTTTTTAATAGTACGTAATTTTTGTAATTAAATTTTAATAAATTAAATGGTTAATGTAAAATACATATTTAATTATATAAGAGTAAATAAAAAGTTTAGACTTAATTTTTGACTAAATACTAAAATAATATAATTTATATATATTTTTTTATTTTTTATCGTTCAATTTTTTAAAATTTATCCTCTAATATTCAGGACTACACTTAATTATTATATAAATTAAATATTTAATCTTCTAAAGTCTACCTACCATGTAATAATATTTTTTCAATTATTTCTGATTGCAATATACACCACATGGAACACTTTGTATCAGGCTTGATTAAGTCAGCATGAACAACCTTAATATTGGTGGTATTTGAAGATTACAATATTAAGGGTCACATGGTGTTCAGACCAACCCTGACATTGCCATCTTTTAGTTAAAAGTAAAACATCTTTGTCAGTGGAACAAAGAATAATATTGTTCAGGTAATAGCAAAAGAGAGCGATGATAGGCATTTGTAGGTAAACAAGTGACAAATCAGAGCTAACAACCTTAATATTATTTAGACAATATTATTGTATAAGAGAGAGTGACATTCCAACATGACACTGCAAGCAGTCTATTTGAAGAACTCTCCATGATACACAAATTATATATACAATTTTCGTAGTTTATACCCTAGATCGTGCTATAGTTAATATTAATTTTCTTTTATTGTTGGATTCTCCAATCTTAGGCAACAAGACCACCATGGCATTCCCCTTCATTTGAACAAAGGAACAATTTCCAGAATTTATGGGGCATTCCATCTACTGATACAATTCCATAAGCCAGAAAATACAAACAAAGCATTCGTATCTCATGCCACTGAATCCAGTTCCGGTCGTTAAAGCCGTGAATTCATGCTTGGTTCGGTCCTAATTTCCTCCGGGACTAGTCTCAGGCATTTCTGGAAGTATTGCCTCCACAACAATTTCCGGAATGCTAGCTTTTGTCTCAATTTTTCAACAGCATCAAGCAGGTAGAAGAATGGCCCCAAGTTCTGTTGCTGCCATTACAGCCATCGGTAATGCTATGCTAGTTGCCAATTGCATGGCAAATGCATGTCTCTTCTTCTTTTTTATTCAGTTTGAGATTAATTTCTGCTAAGGAAGCCATTCTCTTCCTCTCTGCTTCTCTTTTCTGTGCAGTTATGGATCATTTATTTTGCATCTCCCAATTGAAGCTTGAACCTTCCACCCTGGCTTGGTTTGTCACTGAAACTCTATACAATAATATGATTGGTTCCAAATTAACATGGCGCAGCCGTGAAAGTGGTTTCTCATTATTACTACTTGTTTAGGTCTAAATCGTACAAAATTAAGTATCATGACTCTTATCTGATTCTTAATCTCAACTTATTAATCAAATCGTTACTTATCAATCCCACTTTGCTCTTAGCGTGACAACTTGCCATATAAATATTGTTCATAATATTTGTAAAAAATAGACGAATAATATTAAAAATTAGTGTCATTTTATTTCCAAAAGTCAATGGAATGTCATTGACTAATAATTCTATTGGGCCATTGTCATATGCAGTTAATCCACACTACTAATAAACTGATAGCACGCTAATGACGTGGAAGCAAAATTTCTATAATAAAACAAGGAAAATTAAGCTAGATTGAAATAGATTGTCAGTTTATTGAAGGGGATCCTGAATTAGAAGAACCACCCAGCATAACCCAGAAGTACAATAACCGGAATTAATCATATAAAAGGTTAGCAACTAGAATAAGCTACGCAGCCTAACTCATGGCCTGTTACCGCCGGCCGTATTTAATCAAACATCAATTGAAAGTAACTATTAAGAAATTATTATTCCAGTTACATATATCTAATACAGCCGTGGAAATTAAATCGAATGTTTAATTTGCTCCTGGCTTTTTGCTTTCGTACCCTCCACTTGGAATCTATTAATTAACTCGAAATTTTTGGCGGTAGACTGATGGTGTCATTATAATAGAAGCTTCACCTATTATTCAACGAGAGAGAAACCATGGACACATTCATTGGGATAATTAATAACCACAAGCATTGCAAGCAATCTATTTGAAGAACTCCATGACACACAAATTACATACATAAGATTCGTAATTGATACCCTTAAATCCTGCTCCTGTTGCCAACGCCATAAATTCTTGTTTGGTTCTCTCTTTCCCTCCCTGATGTAGAAGAAACATGAGTGAATCCATAAGGAAAGTCTCCCTTGCTGCGTTGCTTGTGTCGGGCACTTCAGGAAGGACTGCGTCTATGACAATTACTTTTCCCTTCTCCGGAATGGCTTCGTAGCAGTTCTTCAACAACCTTAAGCAGTGTTCATCGTCCCAATTATGAATTATCCACTGTACCATTTACAAATTCGTCGTTAATTAACAATATTGCACTGAATATATATGTATATATATATATATATAAAGTATGAATTTATGGTAATTCTAAAAGAAGTGCTTAAAGAGCCGTCCGATAATTAAACCAGGGCACCTCCTTATCATAACTAACCTTCATTAAAATGGCATCCCCATTTGGAATTCTTTCGAACATGTCTCCACCTATATGTTCCACACCTGCAATATTATTGTTAGTTGACCCATTATTGCTGTTGGGTGTTATGTGTAGCATCAGTGAATTGACCCGAAACCGAAGATTTGACAGAAAATATACCAGGATAGGAAGGCGCATATTGTATGACATGGGGCAAGTCAAAATTAACACCCTTGATATGGGCATATTTAGAAGTAACCATATTAAGGTTGACTCCGACACCGCCACCAACATCAACAAGCTGCTGAACGCGGTCAAAGCCTCTGTAAGACTCTAGGATTTTCTTCATTACTAAGGAAGTGTGGTTGAACATTGCGCTGTTGAAGACTTCATTGAACCTGGGATCGGCGTCACAGTATTCGAAGACATGCATTCCATGGGCTTTATTGAACGGAATTCCTCCTCCAACAATTACACCTTTCAGTTGAATCCTGAAATGCAAATCCAAATACGATTGATTACTTTATAAACATGCATGGTGAATAAAAAATTAAAATAATAAATTAATCAAAAATCAAAAAGAAAAAAGAAGATAAATGCTAAAACAAACCAGCTATCCAAGTAGAGCTTGTCCTGGTTCAAGGCCATGAAGGGACGCAAGGACACGCCGTCTTGATTACGTATAAAGTATTTGGAGACAGGTGCAAGACTATACAGCCGTTGTCCACCAAAAACAGAGCAATCAAGCACACGGTGGCTTACTAGAAGCCTGAGTATCCGGTCCAGCATCATATGTGCATCTGGATTTTTGTTGGTTATTTGAACCACAATCTCCGGGACAGAAAGCTTGGCACCAGGACCAGCTTTGGCTATGATCTCAAAAACATCAAGATCCATTGCTGCTATCATAACCACGGGTAGAACCATGCTCATTGACAGTTGCATGGCATATGAATATGTCTCTTCTTCTTCTTCATCTTCTTCCTCGATCGGTTTGGCTTGGTCCTCAGCCAAAGAAGCCATTTCCTTGTCTCTTGCTTCTGCCTTCTGCCTTCTTCCTTTTTTTTTTTTTTTTGAACTTCCTCCGATTGTTTTTGGTCTTTGTTTTGCGCTTTTCGATCTAATCTCAAGGGCCTATTTGTACAATGTAATTTGAATATTTAATTTTTTAAAATATCATTTATAATTAGTGGGGAGCTTGAGACGGTGGATTAGCTGGCCTTTAAATTAGGGTTCTATATTTAAGATTAATTATATAATATTTTTTTGACTTAATATAAGACTCTAAGTATGATATAAACTATGATAATTAGTTAAAAAAAATTAGTTTAGTATTTTTTTAAACCTAAACCTAAGTGATCCTTTTCATGATAGTGTAAGACTAGTAAAAAAATTTCCTAATCAAATAAATTAAAAAAAATCTAATCTTATATGAACAAAAAAATATACGTAAGACTAGAAAAACGAAAAAATAAAAAATAAAAATCTATACAAAGAGTGGGTTTTTTTAGTTTTTATAACATAAAAAAAATATAAAATAACCATAAAGAGTGAATAAAGAGAAAAGAAAGAAATTAGAAGAAAAAATATTGTAAAATTATAACTCATCGAATAAAACCTTTTTATTTATTTATTTTATTTTGTGAATAGTCAAGAATATTACTTTTTGACATTGTGAGCCTCTGGTATTGTCTCAAACATTTGATTGTAATCCCATGTTTGAGTTCTTGTTTGATTTGATGAAGTTAAAATCTGCCTATCCAAATAGCTTGAAGACTTTTTGCAACAATCTAAAAGAGTTTTTGAAACATGGTGGTGTTGACGGTATTGATGGGATTGGTTTATTTTTTGAGCTAAGTATATGAGAGATTTTTTATCAAATAACACAAAGAAAGCAATCCAAGTGCTAAATTATTTAAATTTATAGGATAATGGTTTTTCAAATGCATACGTTTGTATATAGAATTTTGTTGACTATAGCAATAATCGTCGCGCACGCACAAGAAAAAAAAAAGTTTTCAAAGTTAAAATTGATCAAATCTTACTTTTAATTAACCATGTTTGTTTAAATAGAATAGCTATTTTATCTATTAAAAATTATTTATAAAAAAAGTTTGATGCGAAGACTTAATTAATGATTTAGCTACACAAAATTTAATAAAATTAATTTTTTAATAATGCTAAATTTATATAATTGAATTTTGGTAAATTCAATAGTTAATGTAAAATACATATTTAATTATGTAAGAGTAAATAAATAATTTAGACTTAATTTTTAATTAATCAATAAAATAATATATATATTTTTATCCTTTGTCAATATAGATCAATTTTTAAAAATTTATTCCCCCAACATTTAGAGTCGTCCTATTTATAATATAGATTAAATATTTGATATTTTAGACTCTCCATGACATGTAATATTTTTCAATTTACCTCTAATTACAATATACTCGAAATGGGACATTTTATATTACAAGTGACTGGTCAGCATTGACAACCTTAAAATTGGTGGTATTTGAAGATTAAAATATTAAGGGTAACTCCATGTTCAGACCGCCACTAACATTGGCATCTTTTAGTTACCTGTAAAACATCTTTGTCTGTGGAAGAACGAATAACATTGTTAAGGTAATGACAAAAGAGAGGGATGATGGTATTTTGTATGTAACAAGTGACAAATCAATGCTAACGACCTTAATATTATTTAGACAAACATTATGGCATTAGAGTGACATTCCCACACCACCTTAACATTCACAACTTGTTTAACGGTGCGTTTGCTATTTTAGTTTTCAATGAGTGACAAATGCATGTGCTCTTCTTCTTTCTTCTTGTTTATTCATTTCGGATTTAATTTTCTGCTAAGGAAGCCATTCTCTTCCTCTCTGCTTCTCTTTTTTTCCTGTGTGGTTATGGATCATTTATTTTGCATCTCCCAATTGAAGCTTGAACCTTCCACCCTGGTTTGGTGGTTTACCACCTAGACACTGATTCAATAGTATGATTGGTTTGCCAATTCACATGGCGCAGTCGTGAAAGTGGCCTCTCATGCTTACTTTTTTAGGTCTAAATCGTACAAAATTCAGTATTATGACTCTATATAATCTTAACTTATTAATCAAATCGTTACTTAACTCGTCAATCTCGTCATCCCATTTTGCTCTAGCATGACAACTTGCCGTACAAATATTGTTCATAATATTAGTAAAAACTAGACTAATAATATTAAAAATGTTAGAAATAATAATATTATGTAATTAATTTACTCTATATTATGAAATTAAGAAATAATAATACAATTATAAATTAAATAAAAAATTAATTTGAAAAATTTAGTCCTAAAAAGGGAGTTACGTATTGCGTTGTTTTAAAGTAAATTTTTTTTTTCTATACGAATATTTACGAATTTTTTCAACTTCAAAATAAAACCCTTGCTGGTAGTCACCCTTGTTTTACGGGCATAATCACTAAGAAAAAAAAACCAAATCTTAGTAGTATAGTTGCTAAAAATTAGAATATGCAATTAGAGATAATAATAAATAATAAAAAAATATTTTGAACGAAGAGAAAACATTGATTATCTAGTAGTGTTTAGTGCTATATATTAAAATAAAAAGTTAAAGTTAATTTAGCTTTAAAAGATTTATAATTTATAATGACTTTAATCTCTATAATTAAAATTTAAAATTTTAAAATTATAACTTGAAGTTTATTAAAAGAATTAAAAATTTTGTAACTCTTAAAATTTTATTAAAAAAAATTTAAATTTTTTATAATTGATAAATAATATTGTAAAGATTTTAATTAAAAATTTTAAAACTTTTATTTAAAAAAAAGTAATTTTATTTTCAAAATTAATGAAACTATCGCAATCCCTGGCAAAATCTAAACACTTACACTGCCACTTTGTCTACAAAAGTCAAATGGATTGTTATTGACCAATATACAAAGATTTGGTAAAACATTGTTAGTTAATATTTTCTTTTGCATATTCAAATGTATGGCTTATTCAAAATTGTTTACTTTGTTGGTTGAAATATGAAATATTATAATTCATCGTTAAAATTAGTAGTAGGGACAATTATATTTTTTTATTAAATTAATTTATATATAAAAAAAATTTTATATGGGATTGTCTCATTATATAAATCATAATGATGTAGTGAGACTATTTAATCAATAAAGAAAGAGAATTACTTTCTAGATATTTAAAAAAGTTAAAATAAATTTATTTAAAGAAAAATATAAAAATTAAATAATAATATTTATTTTAATATTTTTAAATTTTCCCCAATAAAAATAATTTTTTATATTTATTGATTATATCATCACGTTATCATGAAATAATCTTGCTTAAGACTGTCTCTTGTATATGATATGTTATTTTTTTCTGAAATAAGTTACAAAGAAACTTGATTTTAAAGGTATATTTATAACTAGTTATACAAACAAAGAAAGGTACATTAAACAAGATTGAAATAGACTATCAGTTGTGAACATTACGGGGAATCCTGAATTAAAAGAACCAGCAACCATAAACAGAAGTTCAGTGCTGGAATTAGTCATAGGAAACACCCGTCAGCCAAATTCTGACAATATTAGAACAACTTAAGTTTTTATTTTAAACATGTCCAAACATGTCTCAGTGGCAAGCCCCCGGTTCCAGAATTTCTCGTAGTACTCGCTGTATTCAAAGTTCCTGTAAAGGGCAGGATGATCGTCGGTGATCAGATGTGGGATTGGGGCGATTACAGCATCGGGCGATGGACAATAGAAGGTTGGGATTGAAATCCTCTCCTTGGCTCTATTCACCATGGCTCGATGTAACACGCTCTTGTAACGATCATTACTGAGTACCTGACACAAGTTATGCAGTAACATTATTTGAAAATGCACATGGAAAGGACATGGATTTTGTCAAACTCCGCACAAGAAAATGATAAGGATTTCATATTATTGTAGAATGCCAGCATAATTTGGCAGCATGATCATTTAGAAAAACCGGAGCAGCTATTCTCTTTTCAGGTTTGACTGTTCGTTCGAGTAATAATTTGACGATGTTACATATATTTTTTCGTATGGAGAACCGGCTGGTATCCCATTTAATGCGTTCTCATCTCACCTGTAACTGATCGCCAATGTTAACGATGAAGGTGGACGGAATGGGGTTGACGGCAACCCATTTGCCGTCTTTAAGCACCTGTAAACCCGGCACATCTCCTTGAAGAAGAATGGTGACTACGTTAGGATCAGTGTGGCCGGGTAACCCACATGTCAGCTCTGGTTGTGGACATGGCGGATAGTAGTTAATGGCCATGTGCTGGCCATGCTTGCTCAACACTTTGTCAATGTACTCCCCTTCGAGGCCTAAGCTCTCCGAGATCGCTTCAAGCAGTCTCAATGCTAATCCTCTTGCGTTCCTGCAATAGTTGGAAACATCCTCTCTGCCGAACAAAAACAGAATTTTAAGGATCTACGACTGTGTGAATGTAATAGAAAACATAAAGAAAATTAAGGTTAATTTGGTGGAATATTTACTGTATATCTTACTTGAATGATCGAGGGTTGGTAGGCCATTCATGCACGAAGTCTTCTAAAGGGTAGCAGTGGAGCCGTAAGAAATCTCTCCAGTTGGATACCTTTTCAGTTTTAACATTGAAACTAGTGGAGAGTCTTGTTATCTTCAGAGGATCATCCGAGTAAATCTTCAGTCTTTCACTTTCAGGCAAATGGAAAAACTCCCTTGACACGCATAACATCTTATCTATCACCTCTTCTGGAATTCCGTGGTTTTTCACCTTCACACAGGAAATAATTAATTAAACAATGATTATCATAATATTATTATAGACATATACTTCGATATGAATCCTGAAATACCTGAAAGAAACCATAATCTTGACAAGCTTGGCCTATCCGTTTGACAACATCAGAGCGATTTGGCCCAGTAAGACCACGGAGATCAACTAGAGGAATGGAATCATCAAGAGAAACTTCATCGAGATTTGGACGGTCTGATATTGGTCTGATGTAGTTCGATGGAACAGAGTTAGCGCTAGATGCAAGGTCAGATACTAATGGATTTGTGGTGGTAGCCATTGCAAACACTGCTTGCAGACTCTGCTTTTCAAGAAGTTGTTGGATAGCAAGTTTAGGAGAGTAGGCATGTAAATATAGAGAGGCCCGGCTGAATAGTAATGTTTGTGATGGCAAGTTTGAATTTGTGTTGTGCTCTTTAAATGGACTGACTGAATTAATTACATGCTATTTCTGAAAAATTAACAAAAATCATCTAGAGCGTTAGAAAAATTGGAACCCAAATTCATAAATCCCCTCCAATACTAGAACCGCCCTAGCAGGTAGAAGACCCGAGTTTGTCAGGACTATGACATAAGGTGGTTATAAATTCTACGCATTTCCTGACAGAATCACAATAATCTGATGTGGGTGTCGCAGTGTTTCCACGGTTGCTCCGTTGTGGTTGATGTCACTACACCAACGTCACCAGGGCTGGTGTTATCAATCTACGATCTCCAGCTGTGCAAACCAAAAATGAGTCATGAGTTGTTGCACGTGTGTGGATCTCTGGGAAATGTTACGTGTAAACATTTGAATGAGTCTCGTTTTGACTTGCTGGCAAAGCTCTTCCAGATAACAGTAATTAAGACTTTTTAAAGCTTAATATGGCTAGACATACAACAGTTGTGTTTCCGCTCTATTTTCTGACACTGGAGCCAATCTTTCCATATTTAAAATCTTGGGAAGACAAATAATAAAGTCTCCAGCTATCAATGCAATAACTGTTACTGCCTAAGAGAGTTACCAAGCATGAATGCATGCATCATCACCTGCAAAATAGATTCATAATCCAAGTGAAACAGTGTCCTGGCAGATAAGTTTGCCAAAAGCCCGTCTCTCTAATTGGACCTATGGGTTGAAATTGCAGCACTGGCCCGGACTAACTTTACCCGGCCTATATAGCACTTATCATGCTTTAACGAAAAAGATGAACGCCTGTGATTGAAAGTGGTATACTATCCAGGTTGCTTGTGGATGCGTCCTTGGACCCAAGAACTGGTCTTCTAGTTTATTTATATTTCATTTGAAATATTTTCTAAAACTTGTTCTAGATAATATTCACTTTTATGCTTGTTAAAATTAGTTGTAACAAATTTTAATTATCTATATGAATGAATTACATGTCATTTAAAATATAATTTTTTTAAAAAAAAATTTTAAGTTGTTTAATGTAATTTTTGTATAAATTTATAATCAAATATCAATTCTAACAATATATTAGAGTTGATAAGAGTGTCGAGTCGAGCAAAAGTAAGGTTTACATAGACTCGGGGGCAGAATCAAATTAGTTAAAAAAATAAATAAATTTGACATAATTTATAAGCCCAAACTCTAATGAACTAATGTCTGATTGATTCACGAATTTTTATTATTAAATTTAATATTTAATATTTGATTAATAATAATAATTGTAATGCCGGCTTAGTCCAACGCGAGCCCGTCACGGGCCTTTTATGTTTCGGCCCCTTTGACACCTCTGTCAGAGAACATTGCATACCTTGACAAACCGGACGAACTGGACGAGTTGCACTTGACGACAATTCCCATCGTGCGCTTCATCTGGATATTACCAGCCTCCACTTTCCTAACAAACCGACACGTACCGGTCTGCAATGCCACGCTGGCACAACACCGTCTTTTTTCATACCTGTTCGTACGAACATGACCGGATAAAAGCGGTTATCTGACACGAGCCACGTCACAGGAGGGCCCACAAGTCACAGCTGGAAACGCTTTTGCGCACTTAACCTCACAGTATGGAACTTGTGGCCGAGACTTGAAGATGGAACAACAGGGCTAAGGCCAAAAGAAAATAGGGAAAAAGTGCAAGGGTGAGCTTTAGGTTAATCAGCCACTAACTATTTGCCACTTGTCATGATCCAGTGATCCTTCGTCTTCCTTCTCTCTCTTCAGTTACCCTCACTCTTTCGTAGCCTCAAATAAAAATTAGGGGAATTCTTAGAAAAAAAATCCACAGAAATTATAGTGGCTGAGATTGCTCCGCAATTTCCCGGGCTGTGGTTTCTGGAGTTTTAGGTCTCACAACAAAACTCTGTTACTGCAACTTCTTTCCCCTCTCTTCGTTTATGTCGAGAATTTCAAGTTCATATTTCTATTTAAGTGTTTTCGATTCAGATCCACCATTGCCGCTAATCATGAGTTCTCCGGCAACTTACCGGTGAATTCGGTACATGCATGATCACGACTCTATCGATGCTTCCAGACTTCTAGTACACCATGGCTTACTCGAAAGGTAATTTTTTCATGTTTCTACTACTTTTACTTCCAGCTTTCTGTTTGGTTGCCGAGAATGTTCACTAAAAGGAGCTAAAATCAAATTTGAGGTTTCTCACGTTACCTTTTCTACTCGGTAAAAAAAAAATCAATCAAGATGAGATTTGAAAGTTAAGTTTCTTGCATTTTTCAACTTAGTATGCTTCTCGGCAGCCAGATAGTAGTATACTCGGCAACCAGAGAGAGGAGGTTTAAAGTTTTATATAAAGTAATACGTTGATGCATCACTGGGAGGTGGTATAGTAAATAAAAGAAGTTATTGATTACTGACTAAAGTTTCTATTCTCTGTTTGTTTTCTGTTTTTGTATTTGAAAGGTTTTGGCGTCTACGAGTTCGTTTTGGTGAGGATTCTGAATAAAGGAATTTTCTTTTAAGTTCTTATCGGAGAAGCGTCTCTGTCTCTCTCTGTTCTGGTGGATTCTTTAAATTTCACAAAGAATTTATTTTTTCTATTATTAATACCTAGTTTAATCTTTACAGTCTCGTATAATAATGTGTTATTTTATGTTATATCTTCAGCGAATGTGAATTGGAATGCTTATTGTGCTGAAACGAAACAAAGACAGATCTCTATCGATTGCTGTTGCTTTTTTCTCTTTTGCAGTAGTGTTGCCTTATCTGCTTTTGTTGACTACTACTATTGCGAGAAGAAATGAATGGAGGGTTTTGTTTTATCCTTTGCTCGTTAGAGAGGATTTGAAGCAGCGCTAGCAGCCCAGGTTTGGTTATGGATACCTATTCCTCTGGGGAAGACTTGGTTATTAAGGTCACATTAAATACACACCTTTGATTCGTTAATTTTTTTCTATTAGTTATTTATTTAATTTTGGTGATATTGAAATATCTGCTCAAGGATTGAATTTGTGAATTTTGGTCAATGGTAGACAAGGAAGCCGTATACAATTACTAAGCAACGTGAACGATGGACAGAGGAGGAGCATAATAGGTTTCTAGAAGCCCTGAAGCTATATGGACGAGCTTGGCAACGCATAGAAGGTTAAACTTTTCTTATTCGTTTTAAGTACCTTTTGTTTCTGGGTTCCTCTTTTGGGTCTAACTTTCGTGAAGGCATATTAATGAGGGCTGCAAGTTGAATTGATTGTATTTTATGGCATGATTTTAGAATTATGGAGCTGAATTGGTTGGAATATGCCTATTTGGGATGACGTGAAATGATATTATTTTGTATTTTCTCTTAATTGGAGATCTGTGTCTTCTCTTCTTTCTGTGTTTTACATGGTGGTGTGCAGAGCATATAGGAACAAAGACTGCTGTGCAGATCAGAAGTCATGCACAAAAGTTCTTTTCCAAGGTTGATCCGCACCTTCTACTCTTATATCAGATGTTTATCTTTTCCTGTTATTTCTAGGTTTTAGATACAACTGCATTATGAGAAAATTTTAATCCAATTTTATTTGCGTTCTTAGATTTGTATGAAAACCTTGCGATTATTACTTATTGATATTACACAGCATGTAAGTCTGTTGATGTCTATTTTCTTGCTGTAATGACTTTGGTCTCTAAAATGCACTCTTGTTGGTGATTGAAAGTGGCTCTATTTGTTTTCCCTCTTGCAAAAGCTTATATATACAATTTTTTATATATATATATATATATTTTTATATATATGATATATAATTAATAATCTAATAAATGAGTAAATTAGATCTTGTGTCTGCTGAATAATTGTTTCACTTACTTAATCAAGTTTATGCCACTTGACCAGACACTAATAGTTATTTTGTACAATGATAGTGTAAGACGCCATGGAAAGGTTGAGAATGAAATTATGCATCCAATAAAATATATGTTTGATTCTTAAAGAGGTATTATACTTGCAACTGGAAGGTTTTCTTTCCTTAGCTTACTAACTTCTCATCCAGTTTCAAAATTCTCTTTAAGCTTTTCTCCATGCTTATGAAATTTGCATATAACTTTTGACTCCTTTGGTATTCATGTTTTTTCTATTAGATTGTAAACTCGTATCATCTCATAAAGTATATTTGTACAATAACTTGTATCCATTGGAGAGGGAAGAGCTAGTGAATTCCTTGAGAGAAAATATATATATGTATGAGGCTTCCTTGACTCAGCAGTTTAATAGTTACTTTGGAAAGAATAAACAAATTATTTCCCTTTCTTTTAAATGGTAATGGTGTATACGTTGATATTCTGCATATGTGGCAGCTCATGATGTTTATTCCATAGAACAAATCCTACTGTGGTTTTATCATTTACATAGTTTTGATTTAATTGAAGTTGTTAGCAAGGTAATAACTAAAATGCATAAAAATCTGTTTTGTGCATGGGTATATTCATTGATGATAACTATCATCTAAATAAAGAAAGACCCAGATAGTTTCTTTGGCAGCAGTTGATAAAGTAGTTATAAATAGGTTTGTCCTCATTATTTGATTATAGGCTGATATAAGCTGCATACCGACAACCATTAAAATGAGATGCTGATTGTAGGCTGGATCTCCACATAAACACTTCTTTATATAGAATGCAGGTGTATTGGCTTAAAACTCTGTGGTCCTATTAATTGAAGAAGAATCCAAATTCTTTTGGTTGGAATATTACATAGAGAAGCTTGCTTGTGGGAAACCTCGTCCTTCAATTCCTGACAATTTCACATAGAAATCTCATTCTCTGTCTTTCTACCTTTAATAACATATATAAAGGGGGGCTGGTTCGGCCTAGCAATCTGGTTGCTAGGCTGAACCAGCCCCCCTTTTTTTTGTTTTACCTCCAGTAGGGAATATGCAACAATTATTTGTGTAAGTTCCTTGAAGTTGCATATTGTTTGGTTTTGCAAAGTTGAAGGGGACACCTAAGTTCTGTGAGTGATTTACAAAGAACGCAAGATACATCGAAATCACATTAAGGGATTGGAAAAAATGGTAACATGTTTAGACTACTTACACTATTCAGAATTTGAGAAGAAAATTGCTCAATTGAACTGGATACTTTGATAAGGAATTGCAAATTTAGGATTTCATAGCTTATTTTTACTCACGTTCGTGTTCATATCAGTGTTATTTCCTGGTCAAGAAAGCCTTTTATGGATGATGTTAGGGTGCACTCGCTTTGATCCACTAGGTGATTATGCTTTATAACTGTTATTCTTCTAGATGTAAACAATGATCAGACACAGAGATTGGATTATTGGTATCCATGTCACAAAGAAAGAAAACAATAATGAAAAACAAAGAAATAGGACAGAAATGAGAAATTAATGACTTTCCTTGGGCAGTATAAATTGTCTGTCTTTGGACTGCATTGCTATAATTCATATCACATACACCAGTAAAGAGATGATTTGGCAATAAGCATTTTCTTTTCACTTTTTATGAAGAGTAATATAATAATCTTCAACTGTTAAATTGCAGAGTCAAATAATAACTTGTATTGATCACTCAGCCCCAAAAGCTGTTGTGATATCGTGTTATTTTGTTAGTGCAAGTAATCATTAGATAAAATCATATCATTGATCTCAATGTCATATAGGAACGCAAAATAATGATCAAGGAGAAAGAGAAGTGAGAAGAGAGAAAAGAAGGATCCCTGTATTTGGAGTAAGACTCATCTAATCATATAGATAGAACATCTCTAATCTGCACAACATTTATTTTATTACTACTGAGTTATGATGAATTCAAAAATAAGAAACTTTACATCCCTAGCCCACATATAGACAGAAACCCCTCTTGATTTTAGAGTGACGTTTTACCATTTTGCAGTATGTTAGTTTGTTTGGGGAGGCAAAAGAATTTTCAGGGTCATTATTTAGTAAATATTTTGAATTATACAAGAATCTGAGGATTTCAACTTTTGGTTATCCCACAAATATATGAGTTATGCCTTTTATAAGTAATTGATTTTTGGCTGGTTAGACTGCTGCTTTCGAACAGCTTTTTTAAGATATTCAACGTTAATTGGGAATACTGAAATGATCTTTTCTTGCAGCTGGAGAAGGAGGCTCTTTCTAAAGGGGTTCCCATAGGTCAAGCAATTGACATAGACATTCCGCCTCCGCGCCCTAAAAGTAAGCCACGAAATCCTTATCCTCGAAAGACCTGCTCAAGTGCTCCTACATCACAGGTTGGAGGAAAGAATGGAAAAGTTTCAACTTCAGGTTCTTCTTTGCGTTGTAAGCAAGTATTGGACTTGGAGAAAAAGCCAAATTCTGATGTGAGTTTAATTTTTTCTTCTCTTTGTTTAAACTATTGTTCGTGTTCCCCCAATTTATTTCCTTTGTTTGTAATAAATTTATTTTACTTGTTTGTTAGAGGCCTAATGGTAATGAGAAACCAACTTCTACAAAAGAAAATCGGGATGATAATTGCTCAGAAGTCTTTACACTTCACCAAGAAGGGCACTGTTCATCTGTTTCTTCGGTGAACAAAAATTCTATACCAACACCAATGGGGCTCAGAAACTCTTGCACTTTTAGGGAATTTGTTCCTTCACTGAAAGAGGTAGTAAATCAAGATGAAACTTATCAATCTTATGTCACTGTTGAACTAAAAGGAAATGAGAAGTTTGATAAACCTGATGCCAAACAGGCAATTCAGGATAATGGCACAAGCAAGCCCTCAAACTTGGAGAGCTTTTGCCATTCACATGATAAGCCAGTTCATGGAGAAAAAACAGATGATTTGAGCGGTGTGGTGCCTACAGATGAGATGCAAGCTACACAGACCTACCCAAGGCATGTTGCCGTGCACATTCTAGATGGGAGCCTCGGAACATGTAATCAAAATCCTTCTGATGTGCCTTTTCAGGAGTCAGTATTTCACCCTATTGGAGAAGTTCATGGAAATTCTAATCTGTTCACAAATCCAGCTGCATCTGCATCTGCTACTGCTGAAAATCAGAGTAATTTGCCGAGACCTACTCATCAATCATTTCCAACATTTCATCCTCCCTTCACCCCATTCTGCCTTAATCAAGATGACTATCGATCATTTTTCCACATCTCTTCCACTTTTTCAAGTCTTATTGTATCAACTCTGTTACACAACCCTGCAGCCCATGCTGCAGCAAGCTTTGCTGCCACATTTTGGCCTTATGCGAATGTGGATACTTCTGCAGATTCTCCTGCATGTTCACAGGGAGGTTTTCCATCTAGACAAATGAGCTCTCCTCCAAGTATGGCAGCTATTGCTGCTGCTACCGTGGCAGCTGCCACTGCATGGTGGGCAGCACATGGACTGCTTCCCTTGTGTGCTCCTCTTCACGGTGCTGTTACCTGCCCACCTGCATCTGCTACTGCAGTTTCATCAATGGATACTGTTCAAGTTCCAGCTGCCAAGATACAGAAAAAAGATGATGCTCTTCCAAATCCACCCTTAGAGGATCAACAACTGGACCCTGAATATTCTAAAGCTTTGCAAGCTCAAAATTCAGCCTCTAAGTCAGCCACTCTATCATCATCAGATTCTGAGGAGAGTGCAAAAGCGAAGCTCAATAGTGCATCCAAAGCTGATGCTCAAAAGGCTGCTGAAGAAAATGAGCTTCATGATTTGAACAAAACAAAGAGCAGAAAACAGGTAGACCGCTCCTCATGTGGTTCGAATACAGCATCTAGTAGCGAAGTTGAGACAGATGCATTAGAGAAACATGAGGAAGGCAAAGAACCCAAAGAAGTTGATGCAAATCATGCAGCCACCGATTCCAGTACTCGTCGCAGCAGAAGCAGCAGTAGCATGAGCGATTCTTGGAAGGAAGTTTCTGAAGAGGTAATTGCGAAATCTTTTTGGGAAATAAATCTCTGATTGTTGTTGTGGTCAAAGAAAAATGATTTTTGACTATAATGTTTCAGCATTCCCTGTATCTCTTCTAATTTTTACTTGTGCGTCAGGGTCGGTTGGCTTTTCAAGCACTCTTCTCTAGAGAGGTATTGCCACAAAGCTTTTCACCTCCACAAGATCCGAAGAACGACATGCTTCAAGACAACATAGAAGAAGATAAGCAAAATGCCAATGAGAAAGATGGAGATACATTGCTTTTAGATCTCAACAGCAAGACAGGGGGTTCTTGTTCTGGCCATCAAGAGGAAGAGAAAAGTGCATTCAGCAGAGTCAAGAACAATGGGGAGGCGGGGTTGCTGACAATCGGGCTTGGAAACGGGAAACTGAAGGCTCATCGAACAGGTTTTAAACCTTACAAAAGGTGTTCGGTAGAGGCCAAAGAAAACAGGGTAGTGAACACCGGCGGCAACCAATACGAAGAGAAAGGTCCCAAGAGGATACGCTTGGAAGGAGAGGCGTCTACTTGAAATTCCATGTTGCATGCTATTTAGCAAGGGAAACCTTTGTTAATTTGCATGAATTTCTAATATTCCCAGCTATCTACTTCCATTCCATGTTTATTATCAGGTCCAGAACACGAGACATTTTCGTGAATGTGTGGGTACTCTATGTCGACATTTGACTTGCTTTCCTCAACTTATTCAACTGTACTTAAAATCAACTTTTTAATAGCAGACAACAATCATCAAGGGTTGAAATAGGCCTCGGTCTGGCCTCATTAACTCCAAAGCTATGCTTTTTAGTTTGTTTGTGTGTATTTATTTTACATTGTTTCCTTGCAAAATACTTTTTTAAATTATGAGGATAGATATCCTACACACAGCATGATCGTGAATTGATGCTCAATTGTAGACACCAGATAAAATAATAGTTTAAGTGTTACAAGTTAATATCTTGCTTCGTGCCGCCGGCTGTCTGTTATATTTTTTTCTCTTTACATTATATTATATTTCCAAACATAGGCTTCCTTCGTCGGAGTCTATTAATTTCCATCCATGTCAAAAACAAGCCTAATACATTGTTACTGGTGTTGTAATTATTGCAATGCAGGACCAAATGTGTTTACCTCTTGAGGGAATCTGAGGATGGCTTATGACAGGGATGCGACATTAGAAGTTAGACTGACGAGAGATTGCAAATTACTGACATTGCTCTGTATTCGACTTCTCATCTGAAGGAGTTAAACGAAAATGGAGGGAAGGCGGCAGAGATTTGACTGGTACCCTCCACTTTGCTTCTCCCACAAGAAATGAAAGCATAAGCGTTGCTTTGGAGTACAATGCTGAAGCATTAACCTTGTTCTCCATGTACTTCCCAGCCCCGGGTAACATTGAGATAGATTCCGTTTAGGCTAAAATAATCCATGTGCAATACAGATTAGAACGATTTAGTATTTAAGAAGAAAATAAATGACAAAATAAGAAGAAAGTAGATTCAGGGCACCAGTTTTCCCGAGTGAGAGTGTTTTTTGATCTAGGACTTCCATAGCATCAGGCATCGCAGTAGCAACTGCAATATATTTGACAGGTACTTTTGAGTAAAATGCAAACCAAAGTACAGCAAACGAAGAGCAACATTATTACAGAACATTTATTGAGCAGCATAACCATCCACATCTCGTATATTATATGATAACTTTCTCTGTTCGATCAAGGGCAAGGATAAACCCTGGTTCTGCCCACATACAAACAGAACGAAAACAATCTTTGATACACATATTAATCCAGCGCAAAAGATTTAACACAAAGGGTGGTTTGCACAGAGGTCACAACCATCTTTAGGTTGAAGCAGCAACTATCATATCTGTATTGAAAGGACACTGAAGCTTCGAATTATAGATCGCTAAGAATTAAAAACAAAAATAAAAAGAATTACCTTGCAAAACCAAAATCCCCTATCTTCATTTCTGGGGTCACTTCATTGGTTGACAAGAGTAGCAGAAGAATCATAAAGACATAAACCATATATAATAAATGTCTGATTTGTGATTGCAAACCAAGTATACTAGTGGTTATAAGTGTCCATAACATAAAGGTCACGCAAGAGTATCTCTTTTATTCCCCGGATATAGGAACATTTGCAAAAGTATAGGGTATGCATGGATTTCCCTCACAAATTTCCAACAAAATTTGAATGGTTCATACTCAAGCACTTAGACCATTTAACCAAAATCTATAGGATGATGGCAGTCGGTAGAGAATCTTACTTCTGACTCCTAAAACAATACTTGAATGACAAGATACGGCACCTGTTGCTTCAAATCCCTATGAATGAGATGCTTTTCTTGAAGTACTTGCAAACCAGCAGCTTCACAATGTAACGCACAAGTTAAACAAACACAAGCATTTTGTTTCCATACGCACCGAGCAGCAGTATCAGTAGATTAACCACTAGCTACGACAAGAAAACAATTTACACTAAACCCACTAGCATAATCCTAAACATCATATGTTAGAATCAATTGTTTAAGTTAAACAGCCAAAGAAGATTATTTGTAAGGTTCAGCACATACCCAGTTGCCCAAACATTTAAAATACTTATTTATCTATAATTGAGCATTTAACAAAAGCAGCTAAAGCAAATATAATTTGTAAGTTTAGATAGAAACACCATTGGCTAAACTATCAAAACACCATAGTTAGTTCAAATTAAACAGCCAAAAGTGTATGTACAGTTACATCTATCTACCTAATTGTCTCATAAAATGTCTGGCAACAGCCTCTGATGCTTTTCCATGCCTGAGAAAATAAGCCGAAAGATCACCTCCATCACAATATTCCAAAACCAAATAAATTTTGTCGTAAATCTGCCACAAACATCACAACAGATTATCGTCATTAAGAGAAAAGAAAAACATCGATAACCAACCAAACCACAGAACACCAAAAAAAAAAAAAAAAACGAGTGGGTTGTACTGATCAATTGAAGAGACCTCGAAGGCTTCAAAGAAACGGATAATGTTGGGGTGATTGATGGTGCTGATATTTGAGATTTCTTTGAATAAATTATCACCGACTTTTGAGCTAAGCAACTTTTTGTCAATCTCTATGACTGCAACTTGCGCACCAAACTGACAATGTCTAGTCTTCCACACCACCGCGAACGGCACAGACCCGATTCTCGGCCCCAACTATGTAGTCTCCTATCAACCTGGTTTGGATCGAATCCATCACCAAAGTCCTCACTTCAACAAACGACAACACACACTACTGCTTCTGTCAGTGTCTCGCGTGTGTGTGTATTTCCTTTGCTACTTATTTCTTTCAGTTGTAAAATATCATGTTGTTGTTTGGATAGTTGTTCAGGATTGTGTGTTATTTCGTGTCATAAATTCGTGAAAGTATCCAGCGATGTTGCTGTTGTTTTTGTTTTCCGCTGCGTGTGTGCATGGAAACGACGCCAATGGTAGCCGGGGACAGAGAAGCACTTTTCGGAGAAGAAAGCGAATGATGAGCGGATTAACTATTTGACTTGTGGCTTATCTCTCTCTCTCTCGCTCTGCTGACTCTGTTTTTTACTGTGGTTTTTTATCCGGGATGGGAGTAACCTTTTTGACCCGGTTTAATTTTAGTACTTGTTTTCTTCTAATATGCGTCACCGCAGAGACCATTGGACTGGAGTTCATGGGCTCTAGTTGGGTGACTGAGGATACAAAACAGTCCACTCACTACCCACCCCGTCAAATAAGATCCAAATTTAGTTGGGGCCCGTCACGGACATACAAAAGCTTGCTTATCCTCCCTGCCAATTTTTGAAGTCAAAAATTTCAAGATCGTGGCACGTAACAAGCAAAAATTTAGCATCTCAACACAAAAGATTCCGACAAAACCAAGAAAAGTATAGCCGTAGGCCCGAAATTTTGCACCAAAAACCCAGAAATAAACACCTAAATTGTGGTTCATCACCGTACAAGCACAGATGTCAATGCCCATCGCGCGTGGCATTTGAGGGACATTGGAGATTGAAATTTTGCAGTGCACATAGTTTATAGTAAAGTAGCTTTTATAGGACAAGAAGTAGATCTGACATTCCGTAATTCTTAAACCACATGCATATTTAAATTTACATTAGCAATGCTGGAATCGAAACCCACGTAGATTGTATAAAAGTAGAGCCAAATTGGTATTATTTTGTTTTAGTATTGAGAGTTCAGCAAAGCCATTGAACTGAATTGGAGTGCTAAACGCATATGCCACGCTCCTATAAAAAAACACGCAATTCCATATGATACGATATGAACGAGCTGTAACCCATTGTAGAGACCAGTCGTCTCCTCTTCTCCAACTTCTATGGCTCCCATCCACTGCAGCACTATTCTCTTTGCATTCCCGCCTTTGGATCTTGCCGCGTGTCCATCTGGGTCCACCCGATTGTGGGTCTCAAATTTTAGATGGCAGGCACAACACAACCCAACACTAGAAGTGCTGGACGAACGTATTCCTTTCCTCGTTAATGCTTTCTTCTTCTTTTAAGACCTTTGCTCCAAATATTCTCCAGTGTCTGCAGTCCTGTTGTCCAGTCAATACTTTCACAAGCAATGCTAGCTCTGTGTTTGACTTCCTTTATTCTCTTCTCACTTCTTCACCAATCAACTATTTCGCATTCTATTCGAACTCGAGGGCCACGACGAGATCAACTAATACAACCACCTCCTTTCCTTCCAAATCAATGCAATGACACATGTGGCAGTTTTCATAATATCCCATTCCCATTTCACTTGAACAATTCTTGTGCCTCAGTTTCTACTGCTTTTCAGCTTTCTTGCTTGAATTCAACTACCCTTTACCTCAAAATCGATACTCAGAGTTATCGAGTTCTCGAGTTCTTCTCTGATGGTGTGCTTGTTGATTTTCCGGGCATCACTTCTTGTCGTCAGTACAATGATTTGAATTCCTTTGGTTTTGAAAGAAATGCCTACTTTTCTGTATCAGCTGATAACGTCATTGGTCTATATGATTGTGAGGATTCTTCCTTGTGTAAAGCGGCTTGTGAAGCAAATAACTTGCCTGGTTGTGATGGCAACAGAGGTGATTCACCTGCTTGTTGTTATCCACTGTCTGATCACAGTACATGGCATGTTGGAGATGGGTTTTCTGGTTTTTCCAAGTTTGGATGCCGGGGATTTTCTTCTTGGGTTGTTCCACGTGGAACCAGTACTGGGAAGCGTGGTATCAAATTGGAGTGGGCAATTCCCAGAAACACATCCGTGGAAATTTGTGCTAGTAATGCTAACATTGTTAATGCAACAACAGTTGAAGCAGGCATAAGGTGCTTGTGTCAGGATGGTTTTGTTGGCGACGGTTTTGCAAATGGGACTGGATGCTGCAAATGTAAGTATTTATTCACATTTTCTTGATTATGATCAAGCTTTTTGGTAGCACTTATCTCCTACTTATGATGAGAATTGACATCAACTGAGGCAATTTCAATATCTGTGAAACACTTTGTGCTTTGGATCTAGCATTTTCAAATTAAAACATTCATATGAGTTTTCATTACAACTGCATCCCGAGGTCGGGCAGTTGATATAGTTGTCTGTTGCTTCAATCAAATGAATAATGTAAGGCATGTGGAATGCATAGAAGGTAAAGATATTCGGCCATTATTAATTACTAAGGCGACTTAGATGCCCTGATTCGCTGAATTAATGATTAATGCATCTGATTAACACCATTAAAGTAGACCATGCCACTATCTTTTTAAGATAAAATCATCGTGAGAGAGGCAACAACCATGTCCTGATTCAACTTTTGTTAGAAAGTGTGTGTGTGCAAAGTTTTTGTTTTATGGCACTTGTTCATGATCAAAATGATAACATTTGTCCCATTTATCTGATATGTTTCTGACAGACTGCTTCAAAGATGGACGGGAAGCATATGGGAAGGACTGTTCGACCAAAAGAAAAAATGAAAAACGAGTCGTAATTGTGGCTGGTAAATAATCCTTAATAGACCAACCCTTTTGTATAAACTTCTTGTTGCTTTGGAATTAGTACATGACAATCGAACTATTATAAATATGCAGGTGTTCTAGCTCCCGCCTTCATCATTGCCTCCTTATTAGCACTATTTTGTTTGCTAAAACGACCTGTTAAAGCAGGTGCATATGACCAATATGACCAGAGTCATTTTAATAGTACAATTTCATTTCGGAAAGCTTGTAGAACTCGGTGGTTCACTTACCACGAGCTAGAAGAAGCTACCAGGGGTTTCAAACATTGTCAAAAACTTGCGGATGGAAAAAATGGTTCAGTTTATAATGGGGTCATGGGAGATGGCTCACACGTAGCTGTACAGAAGATTCAATGTGAGAATGAAACAGAACTTATGCAAGTCTTATCCCAGGTTGAACTTCTGTCAGCAATTCTACACAGGAATTTGGCGCCGGTCCTTGGATGCTGTATCGACTCTGGATTCGTCCTACTTGTAGTCTATGAGTATCCAGCAAATGGTACCCTGGAAGAACATTTACAAAAAAGCAGAGAACAGAAAGCTGGCCTCGATTGGTATAAGAGGTTGATCGTTGCTGCTGAAACAGCTAGTGTTCTTGCATTCTTACAGTATGAGATTTCTCCTCCAATTTTACATCATGACCTCAAATCTGGTTACATATTTCTGGATGGAGATTACTCTGTTAAAATTACTGGATTTGGGTTACTAAGCTCTAGCCTTGAAATTGGACCCAATTCAAGCAACAATCATGAAGGCATGCTTATTAACAAAAACGATGTCTATGACTTTGGTGTGTTACTTTTACAGATGATTACAGAGTGCAAACAATCAGACCAACCAACAGTGGCATTACAAAAACTAAGGAATGGGAAAATAGAAGAAATTGTGGACCCGTCTCTTTATTATCACGAGCAACCGATTTTTCGAAGAGAGCAGATAGAAATGGTAGCAGACCTTGCAACGAGGTGTTTGTTATTTGGCAGAGATGGGAAAATTGGTATGATGGACATAGCAAAAGAGCTGGTACGCATTACAAAAGAAAGCATTGATGGAGGCAGTAAGAGGGGACCTGTATTAGAGGAAACATTTTCGAATTCAAGCCTGTTGCAGATGATATCAATGTCTCCCGACTCTATTCATGTGCCTTGAATTGCTCTCCCTGATATTAGCAATCACTTAGCCAAGTTGATTAACCACTCCACTGAAGTTGCCATAAAACTTATTGTACTTTGTGTGGTGGGGCTAAAATCTCTTAAGAAAAATCTGGGTATCAAGTGGATTTGGAAATTGTTTTGAGGAGCTGTGTATGCATTAGCGCAAGCTTAGCTTTTTGTTATCGATGTATGTATAGAATTTGAATGAATGAATACTTGTTATTTATTTCTTCTAGTAAACGAATGATTCAGCAAATCTTGGTTTCAGATGTTAACGGTCAATAAAACGTGTAATTGGTCTGATGCCTATTTGCGACTCTAAAGCGGGAAGTTTACAGACATACAAGCAAAAACAAACTAACAAAAAGGAGTAGGTAATAAACAAAAAGTAGGAAGATATTTTGACTTACAGGCGAAACAAGGAATCAATCTGTACAGATATTGTCACACTATTGGACAACTGAAAGTCATCGAACCTTACAAGTATTCTCCATCGAATGCTTTCCACATTTTTCTTTTTGCTGCTCTAAAAGTCATGGAACCTTACAACTGTTCTGCCTAATATAACTGTAAGGTCATTCCAGGCTAATATGTTGTAATTGAACTTGAAAATAAGAAAACATTACCAATGATTTCACATGGGCAAAAGGTCATTTTCGTGGCAAGAATTATTGCATGTCGTGGGTATTATTTTTAACTCATTAAAATTTATTTAAGTTGTAATCAATCAATTTTACATACTACTTAAATTGAACTTGCTCTGAAAATTCGGCAAATTGTCAGTGGCGGTGTGTTGGCCCGGCTACCTAGCGGCCTCCTAGCAATTTGCCATCAGACTAAGAAGTCAGACAACTTTGCCTGGAACGGTTGACCTGACCTACCCTTCTCTCTTTATTTATTCCAAATTTCCATCCAGTCTCTTGCCTCAAATATTTTTCACACATACAGAAACAGCAGGGTTAGGATCTCCGCCCAAACACTATCTTCGTCACGTTCGGTTCATATTCCTCGTTCCGTCTTCAACAATCAAGGTACGTTTAGCTGTTTCTTTCTCTACAGTAATTTAACTATGTGTTTTTCCCTAATTTATGGATTGCAGACTTGCCATTTTAATCTCTGTAGGTGACTGTCTTTTATTGGTATTTTTCGAAGTACATGATTTTACATTAGATTTATGCAATTCTATTGGGTATCATGTAAAAATTTTCGACTTTGGCTGTAAATCACTTAGAGCATCCTCTTTTTGATGATTTTATGTCTTGTAAATGATTTATCATCCAAAAGTATTAGTGCTGATGCATGGCAATCAACCCATCGTTTGAGCTTTGCTCTATACTGGTTTAACTTAGTTGTTTGTTAAAATATGCAAGGCCAAGATCTCCCGGTTAATCTTTATCATTTGGCTCTTACACTAACTTCGACAAACTACATAAAGGGTTTATTAGATTGGTATATACTCCCACTGTACTGGATAGTTGTATTAACATTTAATTGAGCAGCAGATTGCATGAATATACTGTTCACTGATTGTGAGATGTTGTCAATGCTGGACATAATTTATTCTGGTTTGTCCGGTCATAGATGAGTGAGGAAGCGCATGACAATGAAGTTGTTGAAGCTCCACAGCAGAGTGTTCCCCGTCTGAATGAGAGGATCCTCTCATCTTTGTCGAGAAGATCAGTTGCTGCACACCCTTGGCATGATCTTGAGATTGGTAACCAGATAATGACTACTCATAATTTATTTACATATAAGAAGAGTTGGGAAACTGATCTTGTTTCAATATTTTGCATGCAGGACCTGGAGCTCCCACAATTTTCAACGTTGTATGTCTCCAATTTTGACTTGTACGAGTTAAAGCAGTATGAATAGCCTTAAGAGTGATAACTAGTTAATGAACAGAATAGGAAAATGAGGACATGGTTTCAGCTATCTAACATCTGGCGGTAGCTGTAGAGTAGATAAATGCATTAAAATTTTCACTCATTTTTGGGAATCATGAAAAATATGTTAATAAAAAAGACAACTTATCGGATGTTAATATGCAAACTGTTTAATCAGAGCTTTAGTTTCTTCCTCAAATTTTGGTTTGTGTTTCCTAATTATCATTTATAAGTTGTCAACAAGAGATCTTCATCTTGAGCAGTATTTTTCAAGCCTCAACTATTGCGGTGTCAAGTATCTGCTTGTTGAAATGTGTATTCAAATTATTCAGGTTGTTGAGATATCAAAGGGAAGTAAGGTCAAATATGAACTTGACAAGAAAACAGGATTGATTAAGGTATGAACAAATTCCTTTCTCGCTCTGCCTGTTTCCTTTTTCTTGCTTAAATTCTTTGTCTTGCAGTTGTTCTTACTGTTTGAATGAATCCTCAGGTTGATCGAGTTTTATATTCCTCAGTGGTCTATCCTCATAACTATGGTTTTGTCCCTCGTACATTATGTGAAGATAATGATCCAATGGATGTCTTGGTTCTCATGCAGGTAATATATATCTATCAGCGTTATCAAGGGAAATGCTTGTTAGTCTAATTATTGATGTGTTGATGAAAATTAATACTTTCTTAAATGTTGCATAGACTATAGGCTTTTCGCAACTATTTCCATCTAGTTTGCAAAATCTTTGTTTCTATGGTTTTTAAATTTTTCCATGTATCCTTGAATATGAATACTAAACTGCATATTGTTTCTCTATTTACATCACTGTTGAATTCCCAAATTGAGTCCCTACTTGCTGTTTCTCTGAGCTTCATGCTTATATTATTACTGACATTCATAAACACTTAATCGGTAATTTGTACAGGAGCCAGTCCTTCCTGGATGTTTCCTGCGGGCCAGGGCCATTGGATTAATGCCTATGATTGATCAGGTGCTCTATTAAGCTTTGCAAAACCAAACTTTAGGCACTCCTTCCTCAGTTTGGTGCAATAACCATTTTCCTTTTTCTGCTTATTCAGGGTGAGAAAGATGACAAGATCATTGCAGTTTGTGCTGATGATCCAGAGTATAAGCACTACACTGACATTAAAGAGCTTCCGCCTCATCGTCTCTCTGAGATCCGTCGTTTCTTTGAAGATTGTATCCTTTTCAATTTCGCATATAATAAACTTAATAAACAATGTAAGTTTAGTTTAAAGATTGTTTGATGCTTCGCTTACAATGCAAAGAATTGGTTTCTTAACACATTTCATAGACAAGAAAAATGAGAACAAGGAGGTTGCAGTTAACGAGTTTTTACCTTCATCTGCTGCTGTTGAAGCCATCCAGTACTCAATGTAAGTCACCGAAATGAACATTTCTTGGGTGAATAAATATATTTTAATTATGAAGGGAGTACCCCGTCTAGATTAAGAAAGGGAAAATATTAAGTTCTAAAGCAGTACCTTTGACTGCTAATCCCCAGTCTAACAGAGTACCAGCCTCTAGCCACCTTACTGAGGTTTTCCTTTTACTTGTTGCAGGGACCTTTATGCTGAATACATTCTGCACACCCTTAGGCGGTAGACGTATCTGTTTGTTTCTTTAATAATGGATGAAAATCCATAAATTTAAATAAGTCATGTTGTCGGCGCTCTTCGAAGATAATACAAACTTAAATGTTATTTCATTTTTCTACTTTTGATTATTTGTGCATGTTTATTTTGGAACATTTTAATGAAGAGAAATGACAAATGAATATCTATTTACCTGATGTACTTTGATCTGGAACCTCATTCGATTGACAAGGGTATTCTACAATTTACTTGGAGTATCAATCACTAGATCATTCAATCATAATGCACTTTAGGATCATGAACCTGCTTCATAAAATTGTTCATAATTTATGTTGCTTTGATTCTTTGTTCCCATATGAAAAGGAGTACACCAATTCCAGCAGTAGTCTGCCTGGGTAAACTATTTTGGAAAACGACAAGTCAGATACAATACTACGGTTATAAAAAGTAGTAATTTTTGCAATTGTATAAATAAATTATAAACAAAACTAATTAAGAGTACAACTGAATGAGTATTCGAAAACTTTTTCCCACGAATAGAATGGCATAGGCCAATTTCTTTGCCAACATGTATTATTATTCAAAGTTAAACCTGGCAAATGTTTGGGGTTCCAGTAAGCTTGCACTGCACAGCTTCAAGAAAAAGACTTCCAAATTAGATGCTTTTACTGGGAGTGCCTTTATATTCTGCCTGTCGTGGAAATCATTCTCCCATACGATTGCTCTCTACAATGGAACTAAGAACATTTTAATGCTTTGACATAACCTAAACTAAGTACTTTAGCCTTGCTTTGACAATTCATCTTGACCTTCCTTCACGAAGTCCCCAATCCGAAAAGACAAAAAGTCCATGTCAGGAGGATCCCTCGCAAGCACCTTGCAGAGGAAGAGGACAAGGCAAGAAGTAGAGATATAGTTTCCTCACTGCATAGACTTTTTCAAATCAATGGACATCCGAAACTACGATCGCAAACTTTTCGGTTTTCATTTATTCACGCCATGTCAGTACCTCTGTCAGGGAGATCAGTGGCTGCACATTCTTGGCATGATCTTGAGATTAGTATTCCATATAATCCTCTTATGAGATTCTCACATACTTCTACTTTCTTAGAAGATGTTGCAATATTTTGCTCGCAGACTTGGTGCTCCCAACATTTTCAACTGTGTATGCCTTCAATTCTATGGACTAGCATGCACGGAACATGAAAACGAAGAGCTTTTGAGCTTTTCATAAGCGATACATTTTGAGCTTCAACTATTACAGCAGTACGCCATATCTTCTTGTTCAGTTGTCTCGGGTCGTTGAGATAACAAAAGGAAGAAAGGTCAAACATGAACCGCATAAGAAAAACAGGAATACCAACGAGTATGAACAGTTTCTTTTATCTTTATCTTGCTTTATTATGATGATCCGCAAGATGATTTTAGTTGTCGTACGGGTTATTTATGAACGGGGTGAATCAATAGTTGGACACCTCCTTCAACATGGTTAACTCTGCCCACAACTACCGCGGCAAGATCAGACGCTGTTCACCTCTGAATGTTATAACCGTATAACCAACTGAAATTCATTCTTCCAGAAGAGGTGCGTTCAACGATAATGATAGGCAGCACGCACGGGGGAACAACTCACCTTTTGATACCCAGCCACGTAATAAAACTTCTGATGTTGTAGAAACAATGGATTTTTTACGATTTTTGTGAATTCTCCTCCAATAAAAAATTGCAAAAATTGGGTTGCCGCCAATAACAAGAAGAAGAATACCATGATTACCATTTATTCAAAAGTTCCAAAAGAAGAACTGCAGCAGAATCCTTAGCCTTTTTCACACTTGGCATCGGCTCTCCCACGCATTCATCTGTCCATCCCCTATCTGTAGTATTCACACGAACAGCAAAAGTGAACCTCTTCGCATGTGCTGGGCCACCCTCATTCACACACCTACAGGAGCCAGGGTAATAGATTGTTAACACAAGTTTGTTAAAATTTTACAAGAATATCAGCAAATATGCTAGATGTTACTTCTTACCGATAGAAGGGCATAGGCCAATTTCTACGCAAGCAGATATCATTCAAGGTTTGCCTCGTAAAAGTTTGGTTGCCATTTTTCTTCCTCTTACCATTTTCATCACCTTTCTCCTTGGCTTCAGCTTTTTCCTTCTCCTTCAGAACAGCAAGTGCATTCCTAGCAGCCAGTTTCTGTGCCATCTTCTTTTGTGGATTCTGAGCAACTCCTACCTGGACACCATCTATAAAAACTTCAACAGTAGCCAAATTACCACTTCGAGTGGCTTTGTACTCCAAGCCTTCAGCTTGTTGTTGGCAACGTTCTTGTAGCTCCCTCACAGGATGCATTGGGAGTGTTTCTGGAGTTACCATTGGATGCAATAAAGGTTGGAAAACCTGGGAAACCATACAATTGGAAGGAGCAGTAATCAAACTATCCCTTTATATGCTTATTATGGAAGAAAAAAGATGAAACACAACTAGGTGCCCGACAGTTGAGGGACAAATGATTGGATCCATGTATCAAAAACTAACCTTCCAGACAACTGCAGTATCTCGTCCACTGTCTAGAAAGATGGCACCAGCAATAGATTCTACAATGTCACCAAGAACTTTTGGAGCTTTGCAATCTCCTAAGCCAAAAGAGTTGAACCCTGGCTTTGACAATTCATCTTGTACTTCTTTCACAAAATCACGAATCTTAAAAGTATAAGATAAGAAAATTATGTCAGGATGACACCCAATGTTAGCACCTTAACTAAGAGATAGAGAAAATCAGTCACGCCAAGGACCACAAGTCCAATCAATTAACAAAGTTCAAGAAAAGAAATGAAATGGCAAACCTGTCTCTCAAGGGCACTTGATCCATGCCGAAGGTGTACATGGAACTTATGTTTAACTGCCACCCGAGCAAAGTTTTCATTGTTTACAGCAGCAGCTCGTAAGTCAGTCAAACGACCTGGTGGTAGATTTGTGTATGTGAAAAATAAGTGTTTCGTGATTAGATGATCTAGGACAGCATCACCAACAAATTCCAATCGCTGGTAACAGGATACTCCAGAAGATGGTCGAGAAGCATGAGTAATAGCTTCTACCAAGAGACCACGATCATTAAACTTACTGTTCAAGGCACCTTCTAAGGCATCAAAGTCAACACTCCTAAGTACACTTTCGGGCACATAGGATGGTCTTGTTGGGTATCCCACCTCTTCCGGATCAGCCTCTACTTGAATCCCAATCCATTTCATGAGGTGGTTAGCTGCATCCTTCCCAGCTTCCACATAATAAACTCCAATGAGAGCTTCAACAACATCTGCCAATGTCTTGCTAGAGAGGACTCTATAAGAACTTGAATCACCCTCAAGTTCACCATCTTCCATATCATCATCTTCATAATCATCGCGGTTGCGATCAATTCGTGGCTTATTATCCTCAGCGAGTGATTTCTCCCGGTCAAATAAGGATGAGTCTCCATCCTTAGTATCCTCATCAAAGACAGGTAGCACTCCTGGAGCAGCCCATCTAGATGGTGCAAAGCGATCTGCTTGGATGTATGACTGAAGTCCCTTACTCAGAGCATACTGATATAGAACCAAATTACTCACCATCTGTTGTCTCATCCTAGTTAGTTGACCCTCATGTTTCTGAGGATATTTGAGAAACAGAAACCGACTAACAACCCATTTCAGATAAGCATCTCCCAGCAGCTCTGCTCTCTCATAGCAGAATGTCTCCTGGCATGAAGCTGCAGTCAAGGCTTCCAGAATCTGCAGATAATCAAGGTAGGCATCAATTAACGAGTAGTTGAGAACTAATTAAACCAGTCACCTCAATTATTATAATACCTTCGTAGAAGGGACTGGATAATTAATTTTATCCTTCAGTTGAATGGCCAGCAGCATACTCTCAACCCTCCTCATTATTGAGGGTAACCTCTGTGCACCCCGAACCAGTGAACCAGGAAGTGGATGCACAAAACAGAGTTCAGGAGGTAGAAACACATAATATGTTTTGTCAAGAGTCTCTTCCTCTTCACCTTCTTGTGCTATACAAAAATTGCCAACTTAAAAATACAGAAAAAATTGTCACGCAAACTAACTCTTAAGAGGCAGGAAATGTTTCTTCAGGGAAAAAAAAAAAGATTCATACCTTCTGAGTGTTCAAATCGAGGGGATAGGAGATTCTTGCAATAAGAAACACCGCGTCCTCTTATTAAAGGTTGTTTCCTAAATATTAACTCAACTCCATACCTGTCAATGATAAATAGAAGAATTAACAGCTGAACACACCCTTTGTTGTGCAAGAAGAAAAAGAGCTTCTCCAATCTATGAGGATTTATCGACTACTGTCAACAAGAAATGTAAGGAACAAAGCCTTAATTCCCATTTATTCACATCTAACAGTAGTAAACTATTTCCTTCACAGATTAAGATAAGCTTTCCACCTTCTTCAAGCACATCTGAGGTGCATTAAGGCTATCCAGTTCTTGTATAAGAAGCATGCAAGCCACATAAATAGCTAAAGCCGTTTTGATTTAAAAGAATGATACAACAAAAGGACAAAAATAAAGACTCCAAACTATAAAATAGCAATGGTGACCATACTTTTGCTTGTAGTAATCAGCATATGAGCTGTACTCCAGAGGACCAAGATAGCCCTCTTTTCTCGGGAATGCACTCTCTGCAGTCATATCATAGCGAATTGACTCCACATAAAACCTCTTCCCTGAGTGAGCAGCCGTTACAATTCTGCCTACGAGAGCTTCCGCAATTGCACAGGAATCAGCCATCCTCAAATTTTCTTTGGGCATATCCACATCATGCATTTGGAAAGCATCTCGATTAGGAACCAGTCCAGAAGCTTTCACAACATCAAACTGTGCTACAGCTCCTCTGATGCCATATGTAGGATGGGATTTCTGTCCAAAAGCTATGCCATTACGCAACTTCCCAAACCCATACTCCCTTCTATCGCCACCTAGTGTCCTTTCATTCGTGCCAAGATAAACATCTGGTCGAGCTCTCTGAAGGGGATTACTCCATGCATCTCTTTTAATTATCTTCTCAACTAAATCCCAGTCAATTTCATTCATAGGATCTACCAACTTATCGCTAATCACAGGGACAAACAAGTATGCCTTAGCAGGATCCCAAGGGGTGGTGGAAGGTTCAACATCCACGTCCAATACAATGCTCATTAATCTTACATGAAAATTTTTAAGGGATTCCAGCTGCACAAGAGAAGAATTTAAACTTTCAGAAGAGCACCATAAGCCAACATCTAAATAAGGAAAGAAAAATTTAATTTTATAACTACTCTAATAATTCAATCAACAATCAACCTGACTTTCAGTAATATCTATTGACCCCCTGAAGACAAGAGATGCCTTTGTAATAATGGAACGAGCGATAAATAGATCCATTGACATCGATAACACCTATTAACAACAAATGTGGTTAGGAACACATTCTGGAATTATCCTATATGCCGCTGACACTCGGAATAAATTAAATTACCTCTGCATCCAGCTCATTGCCAAAAAGTACTGCAAAATCTGAAGCTTGAGTTAAGAAAGGATCTTTTGAAATGCCAACATTTACACATTTGACAGCATACATGTACAAATGAAACAATTTGGAGTCACTGCAACCATCTCTTCCAGATAAGATCCATTCTCCCTGAAGGCACAGAGTCAGCATGTACAAGCTAGATTTGAAATCAACTCATAACAAGAAACCCTCAATTTGTTAGTATTTCAAGACATTATAAGAGTTTTATCTGTATATTTCTTAATTTTTCTTTTCTTTTTTTTTTAATATGCGACAGAAAATTATATTTTTAGATGATATTTAATAACCAATTTAGCAGCCATCTTTCCCTTCTATTAATTCATTCACGGGTAAAACATAATCTGCATTCGCCCTGGCTTTCAGTTAATAAAAGCTTTCAGTTAATAAAAGCTTTCATACTTTCTTATTACTCAAGTTTTCTGCTTCCATTTAAGAAATGAATGATCTGCAAAAACTTTTCAATTAAGGTAGTTAGGATTTACTTCTGCCAGTTAAAAATATCTTTTGCAGGTCCTAACCAACCTAAGCAGAAACTGGAAATAATTGTCGGTATTTCTTCAAATACACTACTGAGGCAAGTCATTTGGCAGATGCCATATTTTCTTTTCCTTTCTTTTTTTTCCCCCAAAATTCCTATTGCTACAATTAGATAATACATGCCACATGTTCCAATAAGAATGTTCAACCATGCTATAAGAAATTAGGGTAAAAGATTTGGAAAAAAATATTGAGGAGACGGTGGTTGACAAATTATGCCTAAACCACCACAGCATTGTATTACAGAATTTGAATATCCAACCATTAACAAATATGACAAGACTTTCTTATTTCTGATTTTCCATAAAAAGGTACAAGTAAAATCCATCTTACATACAAGAAAACTAACCTGAAGTATGTCAGCTACACCTTCAGGATAGAACTCTCTATGTCTAGCAGTCCCAGGAAGTGGTTCTCCTTCGTCATTCTGATCAACCTTTTCTTGTTGTTCCCCACTACCCTTGTCTGGCAATAGCATGTCAGTAAATGCTCCCATCTCGTGGAGCTTCTTGCAAGCAGCTAAACAAACAGCCTAAGCAAGCATCAGATATTAAACCATGTGAAAACAAGGCAAAGATTTTATTATCAATACAACATTGAAAAAAAAAATAGCATGCCTGTTGAGCAAGGCGCATTGAACTGCACACAGGACCCTCAAGCTTTTCAAATGGTGCATTGCAAGGGAGTTGAAGCTTGCATGAGTATTCAGAGGGACCACCTGGCTTCTCATGTCTCTTCATTATAAATTCAGGACGAAGTATTGAATACCTGTTAAATGGATGCAATGCAAGTAAGCAATAAGTTAATATTCACCCAAGATCAGTATATTGTGAAATTAATAGTGTTAAGCAGCACCTGTCACTGGGCAGCTGAGAGCAGTAAAAATGGATGAGTCCAACAGCAGAATTTAAGCTCACAACAGCACCAGTAGACTCCACCTGGTACACTGTACCTGGTAATGAGTCCACAGAAATCAACCTTGAAGTATCCTTAAGGTGACTAAGGTCTGTTCTCTCAATTGCTTCTTTTCTCAAGGTCTCCTCACTATTCCTAGCATTCCTTAAGAAGGCAGCATGAGATAAATTTCCTCTGCAAATAAAACAAAAATTTGAGTTTTGTAATATCTAACACAAGTTAAAAGAAAATTTCTGAAATACACAGATCCGTCACAAGTACCTCTCAACCATCAAGATGTAGTCTGACCCAGGCTTTCTGGCACGACCTCTCGACTGAATATATGCCAAGACAGTTTTGGCAAGATCAAAGCGAATAACAACATTGCATTGCCTAATGTCAAGTCCTTCCTCAGCAACACTGGTGGCCACTAACAACGTCACCTACCAGACAAAGAAAAGCGTTTATTATACATCTACAAATGAACATTACACTACAGCTTCTGATTTTTCTTTTTGAAAAAAAGAAGAGTCAGCAAGTATAGCATTTAGACATACACGGCCATCGCGGAACTTTGCAATTGTGTCCTGCATTTGACATGTGCGCATTTCTTGACTATTGTTGTGCCCAATCAAACTTGCACACCTAACAAAACTTAGAGATGGAAGCTCTGCAAAAACCTGCCAACATGGCAAGCCATTGCACATTATTTAATGGAACTTTGTAGATGGCCCAACTTGTAAAGACGCAAAGGAAACAATGTGCATTGACATATTCAACCTTAGGAAGAACTAGAGCAGCCACAACTCTCTCAACAAAGATGATTGCACGGAAATCCTCGGTGTGCTGATATCTGAGAAGTATTTTTATCAATGACTGCACCTTTGGGGTCACTTTTCCATCAGCTACAGCAGCTCCTATTATGACATCAACATGCTCTCCACCAGAGACAACTACATCATGCAAATAGACCAGCTTTGAATATATTTTCTCATAACTTACATCATAATCACATACCTAAGTATAATGATATTAAGGAGGCACAACAGACAGACTTGTTAATGCAAGTTGGTTAGCTCACTCAGTGGTTCAGGAACTCATTCAAGTTCAACCGGGCTCCATGACAAGAATAAGAAAGTTGGGGCATCATTACTTTGACCCCAAAAATTTACAGACTTTCAATCAGGAACTGCTTTCTAATTAATTAACATTATTCCTCCTACATTTCAACCCTTGCCATCCAAAATTCACCAAATCACTACAATGATCTCCCTCCTTTTTTTTTTATACAAGGAAAATTGATCTCAAATCTACTTAAGAAGGCCAAAATAAATCCCAAGTTTGATCATAGTAGAACAGGCCAACATGTTAAGTTGCTTGATACCACTAGATCAATTATCAAAAACTAAACTCACCTTGACAGTCGGAATCCCAAGTTTGATCGTTGTAGAACAGGCCAACATGTTAAGTTGCTTGATACCACTAGATCAATTTTCAAAAACTAAACTCACCTTGACAATCGGGTAGCTCTCCCTCCTCAATCTCAGCAGAATTGGTCCTATCTTGAACAATACCATTTTCTGAATCTCCAGCTTTTGCATCCTTATTAGAAACAGCACCTTCTACTAATTCACATTGTAAAAGAGAGACAACTTTACTCAGGTAGGATTCCTGAAACTTGATGTCAAGTTGGTAGTTGGCCCTCTCATCATTTTGTAAGGCTGTCAAAAAAGATTGCGCTACCTACATAACAAATAAAAGAAAATTACTCCACAATAGTTACTACAGTTGACCGAGACAGATAAAATAAACCACCTTATACATAAGATGTGATACCTTGTAAGCACACCACTGACCCAGTTCACCAAGAGCATAATTGATTGCCCTCAACTTTTGTATTAAATTAGCAGCCCCATCACTTTCAGTTCTTTCAGATACTCCATAAACTTGGCGAAGCTCTTCCCTGGCCCCAGCATCTCTAGCTCCCATAAATTGCCATTTGCTTCTTCTAGAGCTTGATTGTGCCGCTTCTTCAACAGCCACTTCCATTTGCTTTATTTGTTCATGAAGGGACCATAAGCTTGCAGCTTTGTCATATTCCACCACAACTTCTGAGGGCATCGGCACATGCTTTTCCAGCTCCTTGCGATCTTTTATTGTACAAACTACCGAGTCCAGTTTACTTTCAAGATTACGAATCTTTATTGCACAATCAACTTGACTTGAAACGCCTAAATATAACATTAATACATATGGCAACAACAAATCACTTCAAAATCACTGGTGCAAGAAAGAAATTTCAGAAAGCCAATTGAGAAGAAAAATTTTACTAACAAGATGAACCGACAGAAAATCAATAACTTCAAAGGAAACATGAATGGAAGCAAAGAAAAGACCAATGGACATGATGAAAGAAATACCCTTCAAATTAACAGGAGAAGCAGTCATTCCAAAAACAGATGGTCTCTTCTCTTTAGGCGTTGTATGATAGAATTCAGACATTACTAGAGAATATGGATGTTTCTTGACGGCATGATGACACTCATCCAAAATAAGGAGATTGATTGCTTCCATTTTAATTATGCTGTGCCTCAAAATGTTCAACAGAATTTGAGCTGTCATCACTAACACCTGTAGTAATAAGTGCATCAAACAAATTAAGCAACGAGCAGGCATCATGTCAAGTTACAGAACCAATACTAAGTGTATCTAACTCTCACTGTAACTGACAAATAAATTTTGAAAGAGAATAATGAAGTTTCCCCAGGCCGAGGTTCCTTCCCATCATTCACAGCAACTAATAAATGATATTGGCCACAAAGGGCAAAAGTAAAGTTTCCAAGATATATAATTGGTTTAAGATCATAAACAACTGCTGAAATATAGGAAGAAGAAGAAGAAGAAGATGAAGAAGAAGAAGAAAAAAGGGACCACCCACCAGACGGCTGAATTTTAAAAGGATAAAAGAACATCAACTCAAATGTCTATCTTCAATAACTATGAAAGCCAGAAACTAAAATAAACACCTTGTAAGATAATAAGGAGAACTTTAAAGATAATAATCTGAATAAACTAAAGCAAAAATATGGTAGGTATAAATGTACATATTGACATGCAAATATATGAATTGACATAAAATTCATGTATTGACCACCTTAGTACCATTAAGTCAGCATAAGAGTTGAGTTACCACCAACAAGCTACAGCTATATCCAATACTAAAAACGAAACATATAAAAACCGAAAAGAAACACAAAAGAAACAAAGGGAAACTTCTAAAACTACCTGTTTAGTTTCAAACTCCCGCTGCCACCTCTGAGCATCCCAGAAATCTTGACCCATTTCACCACAATAATGGCCCACTACATAACCAGTTTGATCACGAATAACTTCAGCTTGCTGGAATTCGAGAAGCACAATGACAACATTCAATTAGCACAATCAAGTATTACACTATAAAACAGAACATGGTTTCCAGGATATATACTACCTGATATACCAGCGGAACTTTAGGAACCAAAAAGACAGCCAGCATTTTCTTGTTTTGCCTTTCCAAATCATTGCAAACACTTCTAATTAGAAGAACAGCAATGAGTGTCTTGCCCGCCCCAGTCTCAAGAAAAGCGATTGTATTTTTCTTCTTAGCCTGTTCAAGAACGTCCAACTGATACTTGCGTGCTTGCTCCTCTGGGACTTTATCCTTAACCTCAGACTTCTTCTCCACCTTTTCAATGCATTCCTGGTTTATCCCATTGGCCTCCTTCCCTTCTCTGTTATGATCAGCTTCCCAGGAGCCTAATCGAAAAACCATCCCACTAGACCCCAACCGGTCCCTCTCCCAATAACCCCTTGATTCTCTATCTTTCAAATCCCTCTCCCTTCCATCTCTCCTACCACTACCACTATAATGTTCTCTTCTCCGGATATAATCCCTATCCCTTCTATCAATCTCATCCCAGTCCCGTGACCTCTTCCTACTAGAAACCTTATCCCTGTCCCTAGAGCAGTATTGCCCTCGACTTGAATACTGCCTATCATTCTTGTAACTACTAATCCGAGACCTTTTACTACACCTATCTTCACTATCAAAATCACGAACCCTTGATGGCTCATGAGAACCATTCCCATTATCCCTATGCACTCCATTCTCCTTCATCAAATTATCCAACAATCTGTCTCCTCCTTTACCGTTAATCAAACTGTTGTCCCCACTATCAGAACTCCCCACCTTCCCTTTTCTTTCGAGATTCTCTCTATCATTACAATTATTTGACCGTGATATAAAGCCATGAACTTGATTCTTGCAAACCCCGGATGCTTCATTTTCACACCAGCTCTCAACGATACTGCAATCTTGAACCCCATTCTTTAATAAATTACCATTATTATTATTGCTAGGCATGCCACTACCATTCTTGATACTATCAAGAATGTGATCAATCCCTCCAAAAAAATCATTACCAAGACTATCTTGATTTGAAGTATTATCGACTGAATCTTGACCAATTGAGGTATCGAAATCAACAAACTCATCAATAAGGTGACAAGAAATGTCCTCACAGGCATCTAACCAGTAAGATGACTGATTGGATTCACCACCACCGCCTCCGGTGACTGAAACCCTAGCCTCACCCTCCATTTTTAAATTAAAAATAATTTAGTAAAATAGAATGAACCTCACCAGTAAAAAGAACACTACAACCACCAAAAGTATCAAATCTTTAAAAATAAAGCCAACATCTCAAAAAAAAGTAAGAGGAGTATAATCCGAAAAACAAATGGATAAATATGTAAAAATTTATAAAAAAAAAAAAAAAGAACCGGTACAAAACTGAAGGATCTTGATTTGCAGAAAGAAATGAACTCAGACTGAAAAAGAGAGTGAGGGAGTGAGTTTACAGATTAGGGTGGATAGACCGTTCGAAACACGCAAATAGTTGAGGGTGGGAATATATAGCTGAAGGAAAATAATAATATTAATAATAACAATAAATCACCCGTAAACTTTCTTTTTGTGTGTGATTCTCCGAGATTCGACGGTCTATCAACGCCCTACTCTGCCACTCTCTCTCTCTCTACTTTTCTTTTAACCCTTGAAGCCAAGCGTGCCTGTTGCTTGCTGGGTTTTTAGTTCTCCTACTGTTCGTTCTACGGACAGCCAGAGTCATAAAGAGAGTGTTTTGTTTTTCATTTTTCATTTTTTAAGTTCTCTAAAATGCTTTTTTTTTTTTCAAAAAAAAATATATATATATTTTTCTTTTTATTTTGTTTCTTTACACAAAACAGAGGCCAGGTTGAGGCTGTCTCGTAACAGTTACAACGCGCGCGCGTTTACCTCGACTGGTAAGACCAGTAGATGTATGAAAGTGCCAGCGTAACAGCACTGTCATGAATACTTTCGTAACAGACTTGAAAATATGCCACATCTTACCAACGTGGAGTTATATGATGGGGTGGTCAGACAAGGGTTTTGGAAACGATGCTAAGCGATGTCGCTTTAGTACTTTTTTTAGGGTAGAAACATAGGAAGTGCATTTCTAAGCCCAAGTACAGCGGACACGTGTCGAGTTGAAAAAGGCCACCGCTTGTGGAATTGTGGAAAGAATCCACTATCCAACAAGGGTCAAAGGTCAAATTCCATTGAAGCTTCTGGACCGTTTGATTTATTCTGAACGAAACTAAAAAGGGGGAAATTATTCTGTAGATCAGATTGAATATTTTTATCCTGTGTTCATCTTCCTTGGAACCCACCAAAATGGGATTAGTGCTACTGCCCTAGTGGACTAGTGAATTGTTGTGTTGTGCGTTGGCATGTCTAGTGTGTCATTCAGTGCATACATCAAATTACAAATTTATTCCTAAAAGAATAAAAAACATTGTTGACATTAAATTCTGCTGTGTAAGAATTGAAAATCAAATCTGGGTTTCCTTGACTTGGGTTGGGTTGGCTTGTTTGGGTTGCTATGATAATGGTATTAATTGGGGGCCTGGATTGGCGTGGGGATTGAGACATTTTCACGTCTTTTGACCCGTTGGAGTTTCAGTTAGTTGAATCCCTGTGCATGCCAGTCTTTAATGGGAACCAAAATTTCTTTCCCGGAAACTCTAAAACGACGTGTATATTTGTCAACCAGAGTCTTTGTAATGCAAGGTTTGGTTTGAAGCTTTTAGGGGTACCCGAAAAACAGTGATCAAGTTGGAAATTGGATCATTCTAATCAAAGTCCAAGAGGCAATTCCCAAGCTTTTGAAACAATGCAACATGGGGTTTTGACTTTGCTGATGCTTTAGTATTTGTCAGCCGAAGAAAAAGAGAAAAAGTAGCTTTTTTTTTTTCCCCCCTTTTTTGTTTGGTCAACAAGTTGGTATTAAAGTGTGTTGTTCTGGGACCCGATAAATAGGGATTACCAATTACAAGCAACGACCAGAACAGAATTCAGTTGAAAGCGAAGTGACATCTTCGTTCATTGGCAATTCGACTGCATATCATCAATTGGACCAATCTTTCAAAATAAACTGTTGACTGCATATCATCAACTGGACCAATCTTTCGAAATAAACTGTTGGCTCATCACACGGTGGCAGGCCTCGTCTCTTGCCAAAGCCTGTTGTCGTCTGTAGCTGGCCAGCCTTTTATTTGTTGTCGTCTGTGGTGGCCGGCCTTTTATTTTCAAACGGGCCCACCAACTCTTTGTTTAATAATGAGCCTATCATCGGTCGTAAGTGGTCACAAGTTGGGTAATACTAAATCCACCGCAATGGTATCTGACTACACTCCATTCAGCGGTATGTACAACTCTTCTGTTGCATCCAGGTATAACAGCATGATTGGTTTGTAAGTTGGTTGTGATCAAATCGAAAAGCAAGTAAAACATGGTCCAAGTATGTTGAAATCTAGTTAGAAGGAAACTAGATTTCGTAACATATTTGGTATTCGATCGTCATAGAGCATCATCAAATCATATGTGAACACAAAATCAGATCGATCACATGCAATGCAAATCTAATTCTTACCAAAATTTTCTCTCTCCCATATCTTTAGGCAAATCCACATGATACCTTTTTAAAGTGCGTGTGGATCAGACAAATCTGAATAAAGTTTCAATTATCAAGTGATGGTCGGCTGTCCATTCCTCCATCCATTCCCCCTCATCACTTCAGAAATACAAATACAAAATTACCCAGAAAGCATCTTGTAGTTATACGAGCGAGCGACTGGGTGGATGGCCGGATTTGGTCCTTATAACACCAACAATGTTTAATGCAAACCTTATTTCATCAGAACCAGGGATTTGAACAGGAGTGAATAACAGGCATATGCATAAATATAATAAGGCAAAATAATTGCCTGAGAGAATGGAAAGGGATGTCAGCGGTGAATGAATTTTGGTTTAAGCAATTGAAAGAGAGAAGATTATATATTACAGAGAAAATATCTAAATGTAAGTATAAATGGTACCACAGGAACATGAATAAATGAGATTTGGGGCTAGCCGTGGGCTATGGGTCATCTAATGAAGAGGGAAAGCGACTTGACAGACAGAGAGTCTCAACGGTTTCTCAGAGCCAAGGTGGTGTTGCAGTAGCACACCATATTAGTGTGGGGTTATAAAGAAGAAGAAGAAGAAGAAGAAAATGATGATGACGACGATGAAGATCAAGAAGAGCAGCATCTATATACATGTATAGAAGCTTTTAATTGTGCGCTATAATTATGTGTATGTATGCTGCAATTGCCTGCCTGGTGCTACAGCAGCTATAGCTACCGGTGAAAGCTGCAGTGAGAGGAGCCCCCACAGAGTGAATGGAATGCATAAACCAGAAGGAATTATTTGGGTATTCTCGCCTTCTCTTCCCCCCATCCTCATTGAAGTTCTCTTTTAGCCAAATGGTTGATTTGTATGTACCCCTCCCCCATATATCTACAATTTACAATTCTTCTTCCGAACATTTTTAATATGAATAGGATTATATTCTGTATAAATAAGAACAGTCGCCAGCTATACATATAGCCTCATAGTCATACAAATCAAACTCTGTAGATAGGTATCTAGTATTCCTAGAATATGGGGTATGTGACCATTGATGTTGGCATATTATCATCCTCATGAAATGAAATGGATACCCACTATCTTGATGGAGACCCCTGCATCCATGATATATTTTACGTATATCATGAATATTATGTTTCTATTCTAAACATATAGATGTCCACCTGCTTCATAATCAAAAATTTAATGGGTGCCACCATGCATCATGCGACACACTATGTACTTTTATATATAAAAGCCAAAACCCTAGTTTGCTCAAGGATAGCTGCATGCTCCCCCTACACCGCTAGTCATCAAAACTTCATTATAATATCTACTATATACATACATACATACATATAACAGTGCCCGTGTATGTATATATATTAAATTCAGGAAGTCCCTTGTTAGTTTGAGGATAGGGAAACTAAGGAGTGAATTGGGAAAGTAGATATTGTTATAGCTACAACCTACACTGGAGAGTAACTGGAAAATGATGGAAAGGAAGGAGTAAGGGAGGAGAGGGAGAGGACAATGATATAGTCTGTCAGGTAATTGGATTCGAAATGGTAGCCAGCCTTGTAATTGCTTTACGAGAGAGAGAGAGAGAGAGAGAATGGGACAAAAGCCAGCAAGCAGCAGAAGAAGTATGAAAAAATATAACCTCCAACTGGATCGATCATATACCAGTGCGTCATGTGTGTGCGGGTCTGGCTGGTTTGGGCTGGGACTCTCCGCTTCTCTCTCTCTCTCGTTAGGTTTGTGGTCCTAGAACCTGTGTCTCCACTCCACCCACCTCTGGATATACATACATAAATAAATTCACACATATACCGTACGTCAAACAGTCTTATTATTTCGTTACTTAATTAATAATTAATTAATATAAATAAGTAACAAATAATTTATTCGTTAACTAGTAATTAAGTAAGTCGTAAAGTGGAGAGGAGATAGCATGAAGGAACGAGGACTTTTCTTCATCTGAATAAATGATGAAAGAGAGAAGAGAGAGGTCCCCAACAGCATGCACTAGGGTTTCGGTAGGCTTTAGCTTTAAAAGAGCTAGCTATACAGCAAGCACCCCCACCCCTTCCCTCTCCTTCCATCTTCTCTCTGTGCTTTGACGTTAACTTATGATATTTCCTCGGCAATTCTCGATAAACGATACTTACGACCTGTTTCTGTGAAACTATATATAATAACAATAATATTTCTCATTAATTAATATTGCGTTACAGTCACAGTACCCATTTACATGCTTCCTAATCAACGAAAAAAGTTCACAAAGTACTGGTGGGTTAGGTTCGGTAAGGTAAAGCAACAGTACTCTGATTTGTTTGCTTCTGCTGCTTTACTTTTGCATTTATTCTTTACATCAACACTCTATCGTTATCCTCCGAACAATGAACCGTTACAATGCAACTGAACTAATTAAGCAGATGGCCCATATATATACCTGGTTATGATCTGAATGTATATCCACCAATACTGCGTTTGCCCGATTCAAACAAGTGGAGCTTGTAGTTTAGGTACACGAGTTGCAAGTAGATTAAAAGATTAGTGATGTATGCCTGCCTGTGTCTAATTAGTCAATAGGAAACATGAGTTTACCAAATTACATATATAATACTATGTTATATTTATAATTGGTTAACTAATTAAGGACTTTAGTCAACCTTATTTCATGTTCTCTCACGAATCACGAAGCAGAGGTCTTATTGGCTACATCACATCTAGTCAATACTATCCCAGGGATGATGATCCTTTGATGACCAAGATGATGATGATGATGATGATGATGCGGGGAAAATGGGAATCTCCAAGACTTAATTAATGGACTGATTAATATTTAATTACCCCTATAGAGTTCAAAACTTGAGGCTTATATATAACCATACATGTGATCCCAAATATATCAATCAAGTTATCTCTCTTTTCATTGTCTATGTATATGCATCTGTACAATAAAACAACATGGTGGCTGGAATGGTTCTGTCCAATTCCATAAAGTGAAGATTGAATTGGACCACATGAATCAATGGCCACATCCACCCTTCTGCTAAACCACTAATGTTCTGCATACAAATTAATTAATACCCAATTTCGGTCTTTTGAATTGTATAATATCAACCATAAGATAAATTGTATACTTTAATGTCACAGTAATACCATCCAGACATTTAATTTCCAAGACATCAGCTGTTCATATGATCAAACTGCATGGGACTTCTTATTTTGTTTATGTAATACCTGAACGACATTCGATGTCGTGTTAACATAGATAACTCAATTTAGATTAATTAATTAGTTAATTGTAATCTTAGCCAAATTGAAGGTGTGGTCAAAGTTAACTAATTTTTCTAACATTGCCCCAGTGAACCTAAAGAATGTTGTTGCAGTAGCTGTCCAAACTTGCTCCAAGCAAAGTAGTAAGTATTTTGAACGTTGAAAAGAGAATGAGGTCATTAATTAACAACGTAATGAGGTGATTGATTGGTTAAACTAACATGTTTCCTTAATTTCGAAATGTCCATTAATTCCCAAACCACCCGCAAAGTAGGTAATAATTTTCTCGCAGAGTCATAGGTACAGGCAATTTTGAGATAGTTGTTGATGATTTTTTCTACTTTAATTTTAATAATTATTTATATGAAGATGTAAAATACAATTCTTGAAGCTGTTCCTGCATTTTGGTGTATTTGGAATTCTCTGTAAGTCCAAAAGAATAATTGAAAGGAATGGAGTGTGAAAACAAGTTGATAAGTATTGATGAAACTGATAAGAGAGCTGGGTGAGGGGAGTTTGTCGAATAATGATTGAAAGTAGAGGAATCTTTCGCACAAGTTGGGTTAGGAGAGATCATATAAGGAGGCGCCAGCAGTGGCGGAAGCATAACCGGGACGGTTCTAATTGATCTTTGCTTCTTCTAACTTGTGCCTCACAACTTTTCTCACACTCCCAGGACCAGCACACAATCAATGCACTAAAGTCAAAACTAAATATAATCTAACTACAATATGCATCTCTCTCTCCCCTCGCTCTCTCTCTCTCTCTCTCTTTAAAGCAACTGGCCTGCTTGCCTTGCCTTGCCTATATAATAATAACAAAACAATAATACAAGTAATAATAATGGGGGCGCGCAGTATAAGACTTATTAGGGGCAAGCTTCATCACAAAAGCTCTTATTGCCTAGGAGACCAAGATGCCATTAATTTGGGTCTTCGTGCAGAAGATAAAACAATACAATTACGCACACAGCACAGATAAACCAAACAAACGATGAAAAGGACAATCTCACATGAGCCGAACCAGATCATTCATGGGCCCCTGCGTAGTATAACAACACCCCCCCCCTCCCCCACCCCCCTCTCTCTCTCTCTCTCATATGCTCATTCTCACTCTCAATCTCGTGGTCATGGGGTATCTTTCTATCTTTAAGAACCAAAATGAAATTAAATTTTTTTAATTAATTTGCTTCACTTTCTTTCTCTACAGAACCTTTGAGGGAGATAACTAGTTTGCCAACTCTCTCTCCCTCTCTCTGTGTCTCAGTTGGGTAGCTAGCTCTCTCTTCAATCTTCATATATAGTTCAACAACAAGAACAACTTTGGTCTTGTGTTCAATCATCCATGGCTTTTTCTTGTTTAGGGTTTTGTGTTTTCTTAGTCAAAGAAGAAGGCACCGACCGTCTGTTCTTTTACTGAAACCGCTATTCTTTTGTCCTGGGACCTCAGAGATCTGATACCAAGATCATACAACTAAGAAGAAACTACAATTCACAGGTCTGTTATTGAATTATTTCCCACTTTTTGTTCTTTATTTTCTTTTTGGCCCTTTTATTTTATGCTTATTAGATTTTTGTTTCTCTTTTCATTTCATTTTTCCAAAATCCAGTGTTTTAAAATATTCTGAATTGATAGGTGGATCATCATGAACTTTGTGCAAGAAGAAAGAGGGTATTATAACGGTGAAGAAGACGATGAAGATCAAAAGGAGATGAGAGACAGCGGTAAGTTCCCTTTCGCTTCTTCGTCCTCATCATCTGTTTCTTCTTCCAAGCACAAAGCTTTTGTTCCTCAGCATCACCACCAAAACTTATGGCCGGCGAACTTTGTTTCTCAACAAGTGTACAAAAGACAAGAGACAGCCATCAATTTGGACAACAAAGTAGAGCTCATGGATTTATCACTGGGAAATAATGAAGAAACCAGTGGTAATGGCGGTGATAGTAGTAGATCCATTATTATTGAGAAAGAACACATGTTTGATAAAGTTGTCACTCCGAGCGATGTAGGCAAACTAAACCGTCTTGTAATACCGAAACAACATGCCGAGAAATACTTCCCGCTTGACTCTTCATCGAATGAAAAAGGCCTTCTGTTGAATTTTGAGGATCGAAACGGCAAAGCATGGCGATTCAGGTATTCTTATTGGAATAGCAGCCAGAGCTATGTCATGACCAAAGGTTGGAGCAGGTTTGTGAAGGAGAAGAAGCTTGATGCAGGTGATGTCGTGTCGTTTCAGCGAGGAGTTGGAGAGCTAGGCAAGGATCGTTTGTACATTGATTGGAGGCGCAGGCCTGATGCTCCAGATCCGACAGCTCTTGCACAAATGCAGCTTCAAAATCAACTACAATTTCAACAGTCGGTACGGTGGGGCAGACTCTACTCGTTTCCCCAATCTGTCTCCGTTCCAAGAAACTATGACCATTTGCAACGCATGAATTACAGTAACATTCATCCTTATTATCATCAACATCATCGTCAACAACAACACCACCACCAACAGATTCTTAGTCATGGTAATGCGCCAGTACAGTATTACCTACGGCCAACAGGTTCACAGCAAATTGAAGCAATGCAAGAGAGAGGGAATGTCCCCATGGTGATTGATTCTGTACCTGTAATTCACGGTAAAACTTCGGCCAAAAGGCTTAGGCTGTTCGGTGTAAACATGGAGTGCCTTACACAAGATGAATCTTCAGCCGCTATAGTTCCTGGAGTCACAATGAGTTCAGTAACTCCTCATTTGCCTTCCTCTTACTTTCCTCCTCACCAATCAAGGGAACCAAGTAGTGCCTCATTGTCCACAACCCAAGCTCAATATTCAAGTAAAGGAAAATCTGCCTCGTCTTCTGATTTGGATCTATAAGCATATATTTGTGTGTGTCTATGTATGTGGTGATATGCAAAACAAGAGAAGAAGAATACAGTGAATGGTAGCATTTCTCTATGTTGTTTCACATGATCTAATCGCTCTCTGCACTTGAAGGAATGTAGAAATTCTTAGCATTTTAATTTTCTTTTTCTTCAAATACATTATATTAGTTGAGGTTTGGAATCTGAAAAGGGTTACAGATGAAAGAAGGTGCGTGCAATCATATCGACCAAATCTTCCAATTGTACGTATAATAATTATACAGATGATGAATCAGCATGCCCATATATATATATATAATATATATATATACGCGCGCGCGCGCACATATTTCTTTTAGTAGGTCCTGGATTTTGCAAACTGTAAACAAGCTATTCTTGCAACCCAGTTTGTTGGGGATAATTTTGTTCCTCTTTAGTTATCAACTCTCTCTCCACTGACAGCATTTTGTGATAGAGCTATCTAGCTAGCAGCTGATGGGTAGTTTAAAAGTTGTTTCTTTTCCCTCTTTTTCTTTCTTTTCTGTTTCTATTACCACGTCAGGTTGGTGTTCTTGCTTCTGCTGTTGCTGCTGCATAGTTGAGGCAATGAGCAGAAAGTTGCAGCGTTGTAAAAGGTAGTATCTGTATTCTAATATCTAACTTTACTATCTTTATATTAATTTCCACTTGCTATTTACTAATTCCCCGTTATCCTTTTTTCTTTTCGTTCTTGGTAATTCGGGTCTTCTCGATCTCTTTGCAGCTACATTGTTGTCTGGATTACAACATACAAAAACTCCTTTATGTTAAAGGAGATGTTCCCCGACTGAGCTATGCCTTGAGACTCGTCTTCAGTGAAAGTCAGTAAGCACTTCGATGCTCTTGCTCTTATTTCCAATCCCGATACTATTTATGATTCAGTATCCATAAATCCCTGAATTTCGAGTGCTTGTACATTGCCCTCAAGTTCTATTTAAGTTGCACTAGTTATTAAAACAAGCAAAAACATCTGGGTACAAGGTTATTAATTAACATCATTTATATCTTTTAAAACGGTCAAAAATTATTGGTGCAACAGGTGATCCAATTAAACAATAGAGTACTCGTGGGACTAATTGTACTAAACATTTTGGGGCCTATACAATTTAATTCGGGAAGCGTTGCACCCAATGCTAATCTTTGCTTAGGTTGGTTGATACTTCCAGCTAATGAATAAATTAATTTCCTTAGCTTCCTACATGTAATGCATTTGAATTGACTAATATACTAAGCCTTCAAGGTACTTATATAGAGTTGCACTTGGCCTTCTTGGTGGATTTGATTGAGTTGCACCTACTTTACCATTCCTTTAATATATTTATCATGCATAGACTTTAATTTCAGCTTTTCAGCTTTTTATTATGTGCATACATGAGTTTCTTGCTTTAATAAGTTTCTTTATTGTATTGTTATACCTGTCACTTAAATCATACATTGATATATACGATACCATTTTGTTTCACAAAGGGATTTCGTGGAAGATCATAAAAGTACTGTTTTTGTCCAGGAAATCAATGGTTAAAGAAAAATATACTGGAATAATAAGTTTTATTAGTTATTGTTAAGAGGAATGGAAAGCAGAAAACGAATCCAAAAACATTAGATTGGTTATATGGAGAACAAACCAATTGCATCATATATAGTAAGAACATAAATATGATAATCAAAACACGATACATGAAATTATATATAAACTCTGGGAAGTCCTTATAATTACTTATCTTCTGAAGTTAAGTTATGATTACTTTCAAAAAGAAATTACAACACTAGCTCTATGTTAATAGTTGGGCTGAGATTTTATTCTTCGTCTTTTCATATGTTCTTTTTAGCCCCAGATTAACTAAGTTAAGTTTGAATGATGAGAAACACTATCTGAATTCTTAGAGCTAGCTGTATATATATTTTCCTATAGAGGATTTCTCAATTTTGGACAAAGAAATGTACTTGATTAATTATGAATATATAGCACTGCATTACACGTACTTGATTAATTATGAATATACACCACTGCATTACAGAAAGAATGCCATCCGGGTTTCGCATTATTGCCAAAACTAAGGTTTTTATCATTGAACAAAGACATGTCTCGTTGATGTTTTGAAGCTTGGATCTGATGAAATCTTGTTATTGAGTATTCTAGTTTGGCTATTTCAATTTAAGTTTTAATTTGAACATGTTGTGGTAGGGCAATGTGCTTGGTTTAAAAAACCAGCATGCTATACATACACTGATGAAACTGAAATAAAGACAGTATATAGTGATTGTGCTACGGCACTACTGGTGCAAGTACTCGTGTCGTCTAACTTCACGTGAATTATCAGCTGGTTGGATTAGAAATTAATTTCCTTAAATGTTTTTGCAGTTGAGTCAAGTACTTATTAAAAGCTGTTTCGGTGCATGTTTATGAATTTGAGAGAAACAAACAAAAAAAGTTAAAGAAAAAAGTTTTACCTCCTAATTGAGTCAGTGTAGAGGGGATGGATTAGGTTTGAATTGATTCATGAAAGTGCATTTGAGGAAGGGTTAAAATTGAGATACTAGTTTGTTCAACTGGTAAAACCTGTCCTAGTGTAACTGTAACAGGAGGTGTTGGTACATTAAAATTAGGAAAGAATTTATTTTATAATCATGTACTTTTTGTTTTTCTAAGAGAGATGGAAATGGAAGATGATTATTGTTGTAAAAAGTAGGCTAGGTCAAAAATGGCCATGTTAGTCTGAATATAGCAGCAATATTGGAATATAAGGGCAACATTTGGGTTCAGTAAAGGCCATCAGAAAGAGAGAGAATGAGAGCTATACATTTCCAGATTTCTATTCATATAATCTCTTCATTCTTGTTTAAACTTTTTCTTCTGCTCAACCCATTGTGATATTTATGAGTACTATCCTAGCTAGCTAGGGCAAACTATTGTCCATATATGTGGCTCTAATTCTGTATACATACAGAGTTTAGAAGAGTTTTTGTTTCATGAGACCGATCCTCATTTAATATTAATATATACGTGCTAGACTTTGACTTATATAGATCATGTAAAACTTCTGACATGCCATCTGAGGGTTTACTGTTATTTTCTGCGTATATGCCAGTTGGATAGGCTATTATTTAATTACTATGATGATAGTAACGTATATAAATCTTCTGTCTTCTCAGTTTCATGTAGTTTATTTGTAAGAACAGAATGGTGCATAAATATATCGATATTTCTTTTCAAAAACTGCCAGAAGATTAAAGAAGTTGTATGTTTTAAGTCCAGGAAGACTAGTTTGGCTGAGGCACAACTCTAGATATTCGACCATTCTTTCTTCTAGCTGCAGCAACTTGTCGCTGTTTTTGCTGGTGAAATTGTTGACTGAATGGGGTGTTAAGTTATTGCCAGATGCCGATTCAAAACTGTCACAAATGGAAGAAGTCAGGTTTCGTTTTAAATGCATGCATGCATTTTTCATATTTTCTGTGATCACTCGCATTGATGATCGAAGGCAGACAGTGCAGTACTAGTACTGGAGGTGTTTTCAACTCTACAGACGTATAGCTATACGTTTTAATATATTTCCACAGCACTATCACTGTGTTAGCGTGCCTACATAAACATAACGTGTATAACTCTCGAAGCCTGTTCTCGCCAAAGATAATCAACGGACAGCTGCAACAAAGAAAATAAATGAATGCCTGTTAGCCGTTAATAGATTCAGCTACAGGCTTACGCACAGCATTACTTTACAGCAACAGCACATGCAGTGAAATTAAGGCAATGCAAACGCAATCAGAAGCTTGACTCTATAACTCTATTTACGCTTAATAAATAATCACTTGCAATAACGCACTGTAGTTTTGCTCTTGCACGTCGGGAATTAACCCTATGTGATTGATTTCAGTGTCTTTCCTTGTATCTTTTAGCCTGTTCTAATTATGACACCATTGCCATGTCGATGGAGCATGGATAACTTTTATATCATGTTCTTTAGCAGATTTATAAAGTAAACATAGGGTCTATATATAGCTAGCTAATATCTGTTAATGACATGAATAACATAAGAGCGGCATATGGTCCAATTATTGTTCCTTATTACAATAAATTAACAATAATTAATTATATATATGCATGGATTCCTTTCACCATGATTATCCCTAGCCAGCTAGCCAAAAAGTCTTTGATATTAGGAATTCTCAAGTCACCCCCACCCCCGTCCTATAAAGAGCCTAGTGAATAAGTATATATAGGTTAGCTTTCTTTCATGTTTTTAGGCATAAGCGATGGAGATAAAAGAAATCACGTGTGTGCTGACTGCTGAGTTCGCTTCTCTCTCTTTTCCGTTTTTTCTAAAGTCTCTCCGTGTTGTGTACTTGTATGGATTATTGGGGCAGAATGCTGAGATAGGGCGGGACGAGATGCTATCAATAATTTAATCGGTCGGGTTTTGGTTTAAAATTGAAATTACCTTTACATGGACTCTCCTTTTCTATGTAATGAGTTTCCGTTTACTGAACTATGGCCCGTCAATGAAAGCCCACCGGTAACAACTCTTCATTCCGAGGATGGGCAGCCCGTTTAATTGGATTTATGGGCCTAAGCTCAATTTTCCATATAAGTCCCAGGCGGTGGGCTATCTTCAGTCAATCACTCCTTCTCCTTTGCCCAGTCCTCCGTCCAAACTACACGAAAGACGGCCGAAGTTGTGACTACAAATTGTATAACTTCATGAATGCAAGCTTAAGACAGGATTGAGACTGGAGAGTGATCGTGTTTGTGTTGCCTTGTGTTCTGTGTGTGGGAAATGGCGTACAGATGTGTTAAGTGCGGGTTTTGGATAAAAAAAAACTCTGTTTGTGCAATACTCACCTGGAAATATTAGACTCATGAAATGTGTAATTTTTTTACTTTTCTTGTTTTTCATTTCTCGTTTAGAACTCTAAATTTTCCCATTTGCGAGTAATTTATCAACAACTTCCACTGATAGGAGAATTGCAGGGCAGTTGCAGACGAGTACATTGAATGTGAAATCATGGTCAAACTCCCCCTTCAAAGCTTAGAAATTTATGGCTGTTATAATTTGTGATTTTTTGTTGACTTGGTGCGTATCCACATCCTTTATGATTTCTTATAGATTCTTTTGATCGATTTGATTATGCACAAGCCACAAGCTTATAGGCATCTGCTCTGTATTGTGCTTAATCGTGAAACTGTGAATGTTGAGGTACATTTTGATTTTATATTCTCTTTGTTTTATGTTTAGTTACAGATATCAATGGCGAATGATTAAGGGGTATATTTGATTTATTGCGTTTTACGTAGTTCATTTTATTTCTTTTACTATTGCCATGCATTTAGTTATAGTACTACTTCACATTATTGTATTGAATATACTGCAAGATGGGTTTAAAATTTTTGTAACTTTGCAGGGTTTACTATCGAAGTCCACAATTTGTTTTCTTCTTCTGGATGCTTGTATCCATTTTTATGTGAATGAAATTCTTGCTTAATCCCTAGAACCTGTTCGTTAACTCTTTAAACTCTGGAAGAAAGAATATATATGCAGAATTCCTTAGCAAACCAAGATAGAAGTCTGCTTGTGAGACAAAGCACTGAAGAACAGTGGCCATCTATGAGTTTTTCTTCGTTGGTTGGGTTATGCCTAAAGGTTTGGAGTGTAATTGGAGTACAAATAACTTTAGCTGTTATTTCATGTATTTTGGATTTTGTATAATGCTAAATGAATGCGTTTATTAATGTCAATTGTAGACACTGAAGGACGTTGTTCTCGGGAACATTATTTTTCTTGTTGCTTTTCTTCTCGCATCAAGGATTTTTTTTAAATACATCGGCTGGAGTTTCCAGGTAAGAATATGCATTACTTCTATCTTGTTTCCATGTGTTCAGATACTTGTAGGCTGCAAGTTGTGCCTGCATCATTTGGCAAGTTGTTTCATCGAGACAGTGTTTCCAGTCGAAAAACATGTCCTTAGTTCACATATAGTTGATATAAGTATGCTGTACCAATAAATAGAAAGATGAGGGACAAAGCATCATAATAGAAAAGAATTGTGATCATTTTTGGTTGTTAGATGATAAAAGCGTCTCTTTCACAGAAACCTACAGACTCTCCCTAAATTCACCATTAGAAATGGGGGCTTTCTTTTGATCTTTTTGTTTGTATTCATTAATACATATGGTACATTTGGAAAATTCGTCCAATTTTACAGGTTCAAAGACTTTCTGCTTGCAGTCCTTATTTCAAGTTACTTCAAGATTTTTCTTCTTGTGATGATGGTATGGTTTCTTGACACCCTTTAATCATTTACATAGAACTCATTAAGACAGCACTTTGAGTGGCTTCTTCTTTTTTTGCCTTCTGTAATATTCTTAGTTATTATTTTTTTATCACTGATTCAAAGTCAATATATATGCCTTATGTCGAGTATATGCTTTGCAGGTCTGGAAATTTCCATCTTCTGTGATTTTCATTGTTGATTTGTTTGTTTTATCATCCAACACGGTGGCATTAAAAGGTTAGAAATAGTTTTTGTTTTTTGTTCTCAGAAAAAACAAATTTTATGCTTATTATGTATTCACTGTCCACATTTCAATTACTGTAGGCCCCTTGCATGGCATCTTTAACCAAATTGGCATGCATTGACATTAGTTATGCAGTGGCGTCAATGATATTGAAAGAGATGTTTTGATGGATGCGTGAGTCAGATGAGGATTTTATTGAAACGCATATTCACAACACACCTTTGTGTGAGCTATTTGAAACTTGAAAAAAGATGAAGGGGAATGCTTCACAGGGTAGAATACTGGGGAGCCATCAGGCAACATATTTGAGGTAGTAGAAGTTAGGATGTTAAGGTTGGTTGAACGGAAGATAAGATACGTTGAAGAGAATATGGAGAAAATACTCTTATGCAGAAGGTGAGCAGCATAAGGATAAGATGGCTTGTGTATACTGATATTTTTCAAGATGTGACTGGTGGCACTGCAGTCTAAATGCATGAAAGCTGAGGGGAAAGATAAATATTGTATGAACTAGTTGGTGAGAAAAGGTTTGAGGGCTAACAAGTGCTGATATGACTGTGACTGACTAGAAAGGACATTGTGGGTTGTGATGGTGCCTGAGAGCAGTGTGTAATTCCTTGTCTTCTGGAATTCTAGCTTGGATTTATATGCTTTTAGCTATTACAGAGATCCATAGATCCCAAAAAAATATAATGAAATTTTGTATGTATGTTTATGTAATTGAACTAAGCTTGATACTAATGTCAATTTTAGCATGGATTATTGATTGATGTTTGTCTTCTGAAATATTGATAACCCTCTTTTTCTGTGTGCACCTGTGATTACTGAATCAGATATGAACAGAATTATAGGGGCCTGCTTGGGCGCTCATGCTGTAAAATTTTTTGTCATTCAGGGGCTGGAGTTTAAGAACTTTGAGATACTGAAGACATTTCTTATTCTTGGATATTTGCCTAATTGTACTCAAGCATAGCATAATTTGATGTTTTGTTTATGCAAAGTTTAGTTAAGAGTCACCTTCCAAAAGGCTACGGCAACTTGTTTAAGCATGCAAATTTTGATGAGCTCGTCAATTTGTTGAACTAGAATTGTATACAAGGCCCCGAGTGTGTAATGCGGACAAAGGTTTCCCTGCTTCAAACAGCGTTCCCTCTGCTTTCTCGTTTGATTTGGGTTACTGTTACATCCTATTTTGATTCTCATGGTATGAAATGGCTAATAGTAAGCTCCATATTCACATGGTGTACAGCGCAGCATATGTAACCAGAAAGTAAAGAAACATATAATTTTACATTCAACATCAAATATTCATAGCATGTTTTGGCCATATATAACACTAACATTGTGGAAAGTTAAAATCATAGGCAAGCTTATAACGAAATATGTTTTGTATACCAGGTACAGACATGATATCACATTGAGACACATGCTGTGGTATTAGTACCCACGTATGACTAGGACCTCGGGTGTCTCGTTGTGATGAAATGTCGGGCTTAAGACTGGTAAAAGTAGCATAACTCAGCGAAGATACACCATTTCCCTAACAAAGAATATGATCAAAAGTAAACTAACAAGCACATTTCCAAGATACACCGATGGTGGATAGTTCTTATGCTCTAGCGGAGTAGTTTCCAGGAAAATGAAAGAACCCTTTCTGTTGCTGCTATCACCCTTGTTATCTCTAGACTTTAGACTTGTTTTTGCATTTGATGTTTGCGGCATTTTCTGTTCTTTGTCAAGCTTCACAATGGAGTTTTCTGTTTTCGGGGGATCAACAGCACGCACTGCAGCTTCTCGCACCTGCAAATATAGATCATTTGGAGTTTAAAATTACTCAGTATAGACTTTTACAACATGTTGAAGATTCAATTAATAAGTCTGCATTTTAAACGTTCTTACCTTGGCTTTTGATACTGCTGCGTGTGAAACTTTGCTCGGCAAATGGATCTCTTCAGGAGTGCATTTCTTTTCTATGAAGCTTTGGGATTTGGGTGTATGTTGAGATTTACTGGCTCTTGTGTTAGTAGGAAATTCATCAACAACTAATTCGAGGCAATTGACCTCAGGCATATCTGTATCCGAGTCCGGAAACTCATCAACGAAAAAACTTTCCGCCATGAAAAGTTCACCGTCTGAAGAGGAAGTTTCATAGAATGCTGCAACCATTGGCTTCTGCGGGTACTCTGTCGAACTGATATTCTCATCAAACCAAACTCCACACTGCTGTACAGAGATATGAATGGACAAAGTTATTTTTCAATGTGTTCTAAACATAAATTCAAGTTCCTATAGCCTATAGCTAATGGATGAAAGTTCGTTACCGTATCCGTGTCACTACTGTCTCTAGCGTATCCTCCTCTCAGTGATCTTGATGGAGTAAAGTCATTAAAATGAGTGCCTACACTTCTTTCACCAGAGAATTCATCTTGGTCAGCCCATAGTGAGTCCACGAAGGCGTTGTCCTGCTCAGTGGTGTCCAACTGAGTAGTATTCGGAAGAGTAATTTCGTTACCAAATCCATTAGAATATGGTGTTCCTTGATTTGGTTTACTCATCCCCAGCACTGCAGAGAAAGAGCTGCTGCCAAGCCCATTATCCTCAAAGAGTGATAACATATCTTCATATGATAGATCACGGTTTACCTGGAGGAAAAATCATAAACAAACCAATCTTTTGTTCGAGGTATGTTTCTCCTGCTTTACTTGCACAAATTGATATTGAAAATTAAGTCAAGCTGTCTTTTACCGGTGAAGTAGCTGTAACGTAATTTCCAGGATCAGAAGCCAAATCACGATTTCCTTCATTGGCGGTGTCCCATAAATCACCTGATTTTAATTTTAAGCGGCAGAATACATATTCTTTCTGTACAAGTTAAAGGTTAAACAACCGTCATTATATAGAATGCAGAATTGTTTTAGAACATTTTCATTAAAGCTCATGTTAACTAGTGAAAAGCAAAAAAGCAGAGTCTAAATCATCTATAACTTGCATTGATATTGTACTAAATTCAAGCAGAACTAAGATGTTTTCTAACTTTAGATAAATCCAGAAACGTGCTATGATCCAGAAAAGGAGAGCACACGCAAATGATCCTGTAGTTTTTTCTAAACCAAAGATTTTGATAGAGTCACCAATCACTGCATATCCTTAATCAGTTTAGAACATCAATCAAGAATAGCGACACTACTCTGCCTATCACTTGACTCGCTGGGAAATGTAAATTAAAATTCATCAATAACGCACAGAAATGAAGACAGGACAACCCAAAATCTGGAACAAAAATTCAGGGGATATTCAGAACTAAGTAAATAAGAAATGAAAAAAAACATATACCTGGTAACAATTAGCGTTGTTAGAATGGTATTCATGCATAACCCAATCGGTCCTGATCCCATTAGGAACACGACCTTTGTAGTAAACCAAATTCTTTTTGAAACCAATCTCCTTATTCCCCTGTTTGTCCCGTATTGGACGATCTTTACCAGTGACTTTCCAGAATCCAGCCGGGGTTGTTCTGTCTGTCCGCTTAGTCCTGCCAATCTTATAAGCAGGAGCATTGAAATAGTACCACAATTGATCATCTGAGGGCCGTGGCGAATGCTCTGCACGAGCATAGAAAACAATCATACATTCAAGAAATAAAAGCATTTTTCACAAGAATATGTCGAACTCAATTTGATTGAAAATTGAATGCGAGTGATGATATTATTATTTACTTACTCGGCAAGTCCCAAGGTTCGCACTTGCAGACATCGACGTTGGCAACTCTATAGACTGGGAAACCAAGGCCCCGCATCTTCCTTTCAAGAAAATATGTGATGATTTCATATTCAGTTGGATGGAATCTGACTCCCACATCACCCATTTTTCTCCGAATTCAACTAAAATAAGTAGCTACTTCTGATCTTCTGATTCAATGAAAAGGTTTTGCAAGGCAATAAGCAGGAGAAGTAAGCATTTAAGTGATCACCGACTTGGATATTAAAAGGTCATTGACCTGAGATTCTCTCATTCGTCTTCCTCTTTGGCCTCAAACTACGAAGCTACGTCGCATAATGTGAAAACGCGTGGAATCATCTTACTGGACACGGCAGTAAAGCCCACCGTCAGAACCTTGTTTGTCATTTCCTTAGCAATTATTACGTGATTGAAATAATTTTTGAAAGTAACTGCAGATTTATTTTTTT